>JBCEWE010000783.1:0-62500 GCA_039877035.1 Silurus lanzhouensis
AATATTTTATTCAAAATACAACATAGATGACAAATAAAAAAAAAAGTTGGGACAAAAAAAAAAATAAGTTGGGACAAGGCCATGTTTACCACTGTGTGGCATCCCCTCTTCTTTTTATAACAGTCTGCAAACGTCTGGGGACTGAGTAGACAAGTTGCTCAAGTTTAGGTATAGGAATGTTGTCCCATTCTTGTCTAATACAGGCTTCTAGTTGCTCAACTGTCTCAGGTCTTCTTTATTGCATCTTCCTCTTTATGATGCGGCAAATGTTTTCTATGGGTGAAAGATCTGGACTGCAGGCTGGCCATTTCAGTACCCGGATCCTTCTTCTACACAGCATGATGTTGTAGTTGATGCAGTATGTGGTCTGGCATTGTCATGTTGGAAAATGCAAGGTCTTCCCTGAAAGAGAAGTCGTCTGGATGGGAGAATATGTTGTTATCGAACTTGGATATACCTTTCAGCATTGATGATGCCTTTCCAGATATGCATCTGCCCATGCCACAAGCACTCATGCAACCCCATACCATCAGAGATGCAGGCTTCTGAACTGAGCGATGATAACAACTTGGGTTGTCCTTGTACTCTTTAGTCCGGATGACGTCCCAGTTTTCCAAAAAGAACTTCAAAGTTTGATTCGTCCGACCACAGAACAGTTTTCCACTTTGCCACAGTGCATTTTCAATGAGCCTTGGCCAAGAGAAAACACCTGAGCTTCTGGATCATGTTTAGATATGGCTTCTTTTTTGACCTATAGAGTTTTAGACGGCGACGGCGAATGGCACGGTGGATTGTGTTCACTGACAATATTTTTTTGGAAGTATTCCTGAGCCCATGTTGTGATTTCCTTTACAGTAGCATTCCTGTATGTGACGCAGTGCCGTCTAAGGGCCCAAAGATCATGGCATCCAGTATGGTTTTCCGGCCTTCACCCTTACGCACAGAGATTGTTCCAGATTCTCTGAATCTTTGGATGATATTATGCACTGTAGATGATGAGAACTTCAAACTCTTTGCAATCTTCCTCTGAAAAACTCCCTTCTGATGTTGCTCTACTTTTTTTCACCGCAGCATTGGGGGAATTGGTGATACTCTGTCCATCTTGAATTCTGATAGACACTGCCACTCTGAGAGGCTTTGTACAGTGTCCCAACATTTTTGGAATCGGGTTTGTACATCATGCAGGTTCTGCAGAGACTAATGCTGTTCCATCTTAGACCTCAGGTCTGCACTTTAATGGATCTCCTGCAGTTTGCCTGCCAACCACAGAGAGGTATGAATGATTTAGTTAGGTATCTACTGCAAAAGGCTTACTCCCAATTGGAACTACAAAAACACCACACTCTGCCACCTTCAGACATTTTTCAGTGGCTCTGTGGTGGTCAGGTGCATCAGGAATGGAGAGGAAGAGGAGTACAGGGGCCTGATAAAATACTTTGTGGAATGGTTCAGGTAAAAACACCTGCTCCCCAATGTAGCCAAAACCAAGAAGATGGTGGTGGACTACAGAAGAAAGAAGACTTGACTAACCTTTACTTTTTAGAAGCAATCGCATGCTGCTTTAATGCCATTCACACTTCTGCTGTTACACTGATACAATGTTTACATTGTCACTGTAAATCACCTCAAGTCTTCTGGTCTATCAGCAAGTTAATAATGTTCTTTCTTTCTTTCTTTCTTTCTTTCTTTCTTTCTTTCTTTCTTTCTATCTATCTATCTATCTATCTATCTATCTATCTATCTATCTCAAATCAAATCAAATCAAATCAAATCAAATCAATCAAATTTTCTAATATTTTGTCACATACACATACATGTAGAGTACGACATGCAGTGAAATGCTTTTTACGTCTGTCTGGCATTTAAGCATAAAAAGGAATGGAATGAGGTAAAATAAAAAAATCCAGGAAAAAAAGAAGGTGGATTAATAAAAGTATAAACTATATAAAATATAGTTATATATAGATATATGTGAAAATATGTGTATATACATAGATGCGTTTGACAGTAAAAATTAAAGTGATTAACGTGATTGTCCTTAAAATGTCTGTGTGCAGTATGGTGTGGTATAAAGTGGCACTGCTGTGCAAGTCCATAGTTAAAGTGACAATTAAAGTGTCAGTACAGAGTTAAAGTGTCATAGTGCAAAAAAGTTGTAGAGAGAGGTCCAGTTCTAGATCCTGGATGTTTCCCAGTTTAAACTCCGAATGGCCTGCAGGAAGAAGCTTCTCCTCATTCTCTCTGTGTTCGCTTTCAAGGAGCGGAAGCGCTTCCCTGAACGCAACAAAGAAAAGAGTCCATTGTTGGAAAGCTGAGGTCCTTCACAATCTTCCAGACCCTGGTCCGGCACCGCATGCTGTAGATGTCCTGCAGGTCAGGGAGCTCGGTGTGGATGGTACGTTCAGCTGAACGCACCACCCTCTGAAGGGCTCGCCTGTCCTGCATGGTGCTGTTCCCGAACCAGGAAGTGATGCTACCCGTCAGAACGCTCTCAATGGTGCAGTTGTAGAAAGTCTTTAGCACCTGAGAGGAAAGTGTAAAGTCCCTTAAGCATCTCAGATGGTACAGACGGGTTCACCAGGGTGTTGGTGTTACAGGTCCAAGACAGGTCCTGTGTGATGTGAACACCCAGGTACCGGAAACTGTCCACTCTCTCCACTGGAGTTCCGTTGATGTTTAGCGGTTGGTATGACCGCTCCTGCTTTGTGCTGAAGTCCACTATCAACTCCTTAGTCTTGCTGATGTTCAGGAGAAGATTGTTCTCCTGGCACCATCTCTCCAGGTTTTTAACCTCCTGTAGGTAGGCCATCTCATCGTTGTTGGAGATCAGGCCCACCACAACAGTGTCGTCAGCAAACTTGATGATGGTGGTGGAGTTGGAAGTGGCCACACAGTCATATGTGTACAGTGAGTACAGCAGGGGGCTCGGAACACAACCCTGGGGAGCTTCAGTGCTAAGGGTGAGGGTCGATGAGGTGTGTTTGCCCACCCGTACGGCTTGTGGTACGTCTTGTGGTCCTGGGACACAGCTTGTGTTCCAGGACCTCCAACTTAGAGGTGAGCGTGGAGGGAATTATGGTGTTGAACGCTAAACTGTAGTCCACAAACAGCATTTTTGCATAATTCCCTTTTCTGTAGTCCAGGTGGCTCGTTTTTGTGTGTAGAAGATTTGCAATGTCCTCAATAGAGCAGTTCTGGTGGTACATGGATTGTAGAGGGTCCAGTGTGTCTGGTATTGATGCAGGGATGAAGTCTCTCAAGGCACTTCATCACTACTGAGGTCAGGGCTACAGGGCGGTAGTCTATCTATCTATCTATCTATCTATCTATCTATCTATCTATCTATCTATCTATCTATCTATCTATCTATCTATCTATCTATCTATCTATCTTAATCTGATCTGATCTGATCTGATCTGATTTGATTTGATCTGATCATGATTCCAATCTGATCCTGACCTTTGAAACATTTATTGCTATGCTAATTAGCTAATTGCATTAATGTTATTTAATGAACAATTGGTTGCCATGGTGACATTCTGACAGATTTTTTTGTTAAATAAGTAAGGATGTAAATAAAGACTGTGAGTGAGGAGTTAGCATGATGATTTCTGATTGGCTGATTTCTGTCTGATTGGCTGACAATTATACTTTACTATAAAGTATATACAATATATAATTTATAGGTTATGGTGTGTATTGTGGTAGTACGTTTCATAAATTCTCTTTTGTTTTCAGTCTCATCTGCTGGTGTCTGTGATTGGAGATGTGTTTCAGTCCAGCAGATGTCTAGATAGCATGAGAGGAAGTCGTGATCTGGTGGTGGAGGCCCTCAGACACAAGGTGCTTTTGAAAACATAAATGTATAAAATTATAGAATCATCGTTAATTAAAATATGGTGTTTATTTGTTAAATTAATTAAGTACATAACCTCTGGTGAGAGTGATAGAGCTGCAGAGGGGGGGCAATATTTTTCCTCACAGTAAAATAGTTAGAAAATTTTTATTTTGGGAACCAAAACATTTGATTTTCTGCTTTTGATATAAACAGTGAAATGAAATTAATTTCCAAAAAATATGAATATTCTCTTCATGAATTTAATGATCAATAATCACTAATATAATAATCAATTATGCACTTAAATGCTCTTATTAGACAGAAAAACTTTGCAATTACACAATTATGTGATGATAATAATAATAATAATGTGTATTTTTCACTAATTATATTGTTATTTCTTGAATTATTTTTTCACCATTTATCTTTATAAATACAAAAAATATGAAACTGTAAATCATTATCACTGTGTATCTCTCGCTTTTTGTATGTTGTGTATGTTTGTACATGTGCATCTGCGCACGCGCGCGTGTGTGTGTGTGTGTGTGTGTGTGTTCTTCCTATAGAATAAAGTTCTTCAGAAGGAGAATGTTGAACTAAAGAAGAAACTGCAGGAGAAAGGCAGAGTAAATTCACACACTTGCACACACACACACACACACACACACACACACACACACACACACACACACACACACACACACACACACACACACACAGAGAGAAGTAAAGTGTTTTTCACTTGTGTCTGGTTGTTTTATTCAGAGTGACACTGCTGAAGAGGAAACTGATCACTCTGATACAGAGCAGCATACATCACATGGTCTGTATACACACACACACACACACACGTATGTACATATATATATATAATATAATATAATATATTTTTTTGTTGTTGTTACAGTGAGATTCAACTCAAGCAGTGACATGACTGCATTGCTGAGGAATTTCTGAGCAACTTAAGTAATAATAGATACACATGCAGTGATACACACAGTCATACACAATCATATATACACACACACACACACACACACACACACACACACACACACACACACACAGTCATACACACATATACACAAATATATAACACACATACGCACATGCACACATATACATACATATACATACAGTCATACATACAGTCATGCACACAGTCATACACACAGTCATGCACACAGTCATACACACAGTCATACACACAGTCATGCACACAGTCATACACAGTCATGCACACAGTCATACACACAGTCATACACACAGTCATACACACACATACACACAGTCATACACACAGTCATGCACACAGTCATACACACAGTCATGCCCACAGTCATACACACAGTCATGCACACACATACACACAGTCATACACACAGTCATACACACAGTCATGCACAGACATACACACAGTCATACACAGTCATGCACACAGTCATACACACAGTCATACACACAGTTATGCACACAGTCATACACACAGTCATGCACACAGTCATACACACAGTCATGCACACACATACACACAGTCATACACAGACATACACACAGTCATACACACAGTCATACACACAGTCATACACACAGTCATGCACACAGTCATACACACAGTCATGCACACACATACACACAGTCATGCACACAGTCATACACACAGTCATACACACAGTCATGCACACACATACACACAGTCATACACACAGTCATACACACAGTCATGCACAGACATACACACAGTCATACACAGTCATGCACACAGTCATACACACAGTCATACACACAGTCATGCACACAGTCATACACACAGTCATGCACACAGTCATACACACAGTCATGCACACACATACACACAGTCATACACAGACATACACACAGTCATACACACAGTCATGCACAGACATACACACAGTCATACACAGACATACACACAGTCATACACACAGTCATGCACAGACATACACACAGTCATACACAGTCATGCACACAGTCATACACACAGTCATACACACAGTCATACACACAGTCATGCACAGACATACACACAGTCATACACAGTCATGCACACAGTCATACACACAGTCATACACACAGTCATGCACACAGTCATACACACAGTCATGCACACAGTCATACACACAGTCATGCACACACATACACACAGTCATACACAGACATACACACAGTCATACACACAGTCATGCACACACATACACACAGTCATACACAGACATACACACAGTCATACACACAGTCATGCACAGACATACACACAGTCATACACAGTCATGCACACAGTCATACACACAGTCATACACACAGTCATGCACACAGTCATACACACAGTCATGCACACAGTCATACACACAGTCATGCACACACATACACACAGTCATACACAGACATACACACAGTCATACACACAGTCATACACACAGTCATACACACAGTCATACACACAGTCATGCACAGACATACACACAGTCATGCACACAGTCATACACACAGTCATGCACACACATACACACAGTCATGCACACAGTCATGCACACACATACACACAGTCATACACACAGTCATGCACACACATACACACAGTCATACACACAGTCATGCACACACATACACACAGTCATGCACACAGTCATGCACCACAGCGGATCATCCGTCTCCACACCCCCCTGTCCTCTACATCTGTCTCTTTCACACCAACTTCCTGCATGTCTTCCCTCACCACATCCATAAACCTCCTCCTTGGTCTTCCTCTTTTCCTCCTTCCTGGTGTCTCCATCCTCAGCATTCTCCTACTGATATACCCCATGTCCCTCCTCTCCACATGTCCAAACCATCTCAATCACACCTCCCTCACCTTGTCTCCAAAACGTCCTATAGCACACAGTCATACGCACACATATACACATACACACAGTCATACACACAGTCATACACACAGTCATACACAGACATACACACACATATACGCACAGTCATACACAGCAGACACACACACACACAGTCATACACACAGTCATACACAGACATACACACACATATACGCACAGTCATACACAGCAGACACACATACACACAGTCATACACACAGTCATACACACAGTCATACACAGACATACACACACATATACGCACAGTCATACACAGCAGACACACATACACACAGTCATACACACAGTCATACACACAGTCATACACAGACATACACACACATATACGCACAGTCATACACAGCAGACACACACACACACAGTCATACACACAGTCATACACAGACATACACACACATATACGCACAGTCATACACAGCAGACACACATACACACAGTCATACACACAGTCATACACACAGTCATACACAGACATACACACACATATACGCACAGTCATACACAGCAGACACACATACACACAGTCATACACACAGTGAAACACACCCAGTGATACACACACACACACACACACACACACACACACACACACACACACACACACACACACACACACACTCAGTGAAACACACTCAGTGAAACACACACACAGTCATACATACAGAAAAATACACACTCAGTTATATACACATTGATACACCCACACAGTGATACACAGTCATACACACACAGAAATACACATTTAGTGATACACACTCAGTGATACACACACACACACACACACACACACACACACACACACACACACACACACACACACAAATACACACTCAATGATACACACAACACACACACACACACACACACACACACACACACACACACACACACACACACACACACACACACAAATAAACTCTCAGTGATACACAGTCATACACACAGAAATACACACTCAATGATACACACACACACACACACACACACACACACACACACACACACACACACACACACACACACACAGAAATACACTCTCAATGACACACACACACACACACACACACACACACACACACACATAGAGAAATAAACTCTCAGTGACACACACACACACACACACACACACACACACACAGAAATACACTCTCAATGATACACACACACACACACACACACACACACACACACACACACACACACACACACACACACACACAAAAGTAGTGATGCACACACTTTTATTAGAACTGTTGATTTATTTTGAATAAAATTATAAAATTTTATTAAACTAATTATAGTCAGAAGTTTGCCTGAATGTTTGGTATCTGATTCTGATGCTGCTGTAAAAATAAAAATGAGTGAAAACTGTAATGATTCTGATAATGATTGTGTCCATTTCAGTTCACATTTAGAATTTTTGGTATTTAGTTTTCAGTTGAGTGTGATTTGTGTAGCGTGTCCCGAAGCAACTTTACAGAAATAAATAAATTACAAATATACATTTTTGGTATATTGTCACCTTTCACCTGAAGAGTGAAAGATCTTTACTGATACCACATGACTGAATAATAATATTTAGCTGATAATTACACACCAATCAGCCGTAACATCAACCCCGTTGCTGGGGAAGTGAGTAACATTCAACTCCTGTAAAAGGGCTTTGGGTAAATGGGTTTATTCATCAACAGGTGAACAGTCTTTTTTGTGCTGGAAGCAGGAAAAATGTGTCAGTGTAAGTATCTGGGTGACTTCAAAATGGACAGATTGTGATGTCTAGATGTTTGGATCAAAGCATCTCCAGAACAGCAGGTGTTTAGGGATTTATCCTAGTGTGCAGGGTGTTAGTACCTACCAAAATGCTCCAACGAAGGACAATCAGTGACCTGGTGATAAGGTCAGGAATGCTCAAGGCTCATTGATGAGTGTGAGAAGAGAATTCTATCTGACCTCACAGAAGATCTCCTGCAGCACAAACCGCTGAAGAATTTCCTGATGGTTCTGGCAGAAAGGAGTCAGAAATTACAGATGCATCAGAGCTTGCCTAAGAGAAATTAATTATTATTATTATTATTATTATTATTATTATTATTATTATTATTAATAGTTCTGAACAAGAACTGGTGCCGCGGATGGCTGCCACGGTGTTTTGGTATGCTCTACTTTTCCTTTTTTTGTGGTGTTATTTATATTTTTGCCACAGTTCTGGTTGCTCATATTTTAGGGGAGAGCTCATGAACATCAGAGCTACCACCCCAGTGGACTTATCTCCGAATTTTCTGGCTGTGACTGTGGATTTACTGGCAATTTTAATCAAGGCGGCACGTAACAAAATTAAGCCCTGCAGAAGAGGGAAACTCTCAGGTGTACTCGTGCGATATTAATAGATTAATAGAGGATATTCCTCTCTAACGTGTGCTCACTTTGCAACAAAATAGATGAGTAAGACTTTTCTACATCTAGTGTTTTGTGTTCAATGGAAACATGGCTGGTTGATCTCTGCGCTACAGCTGGATGGATTTAATCTTCATAGAGCGGACAGACACACAGAAAAAGACAAAACAAAAGGTGGAGGAATATGTTTCTATATTTACAACAGTTGGTGTAACGATGTGAGAGTACTGTCTCAACTCTATTTCCCAGACCTGGAGGCGTTCACCATTAACTGCAAGCCCTGTAACTCTCCCTGTGAGTTCTCCCCATTCATATTCGTCTGCGTTTAAAACCCGCCTGACAAAATACTGTGTGTGGAATGAACAAACCAGGACACCTTGGTTATTGTTCTAGGAGACTTGTAATAAAGGTAATCTCTCTCACGAACGTCCCAAATACAAACAGTTTATTAAGTGCCCAACCGTAGAGGGAAACGTACTGGACCATTGCAACATTTTTGATACCTCACTGGAGACCAGCCATTTGCCAGCCTGCTTCAAGACATTACCCATCGTCACAGTCCCCAAAAAAACAAGGATCACATGACTTAATGATTACAGACCCATCACCTGACATCTGTGGTCATGAATTCTTTTGAGCACCTGTCGATCAAGGACATTACAGACCCTCTCCTGGATCGACTACAGTTCACCTGGAATTTGGCCCTCCACTTCATCCTCCAATTTCTAGACTCCATATGATCCTAGGCCAGGATACTGTTTGTAGACTTCAGCTCTGCCTTCAACACAATCGTCCCAGCTCTGCTCAGAGACAAGCTCTCCCAGCTGAATGTGCATCACTCCATGTACAGTTGGATCACAGACCTGACAGAAAAATGGCAGTTCGAGAGGCTGGGAAAGCATGTCTCTGACTCCTTGAACATCAGCACTGGATCCCGCAAGACTGTGTCCTTTCTCTTCTGCTATTCTCCCTGTACACCAATGGCTTGCTTATGATAACACCCTCATCGGCCTCATGGGAATGAGTCGACATATAGGAATTAGATGTACCGTCTGGTGTCATGGTGCAGCATAAACAACCTTGGGCTTAATTCTCTTTAAGACAGTGGAGATTATGGTGGATTTCAGTAAGGACCCAGCCCCATCTCCATCCCTTCTACACTGCCATAATCAAATCTATTCTCACATTATCGATCATGGCCTGGTTGGCTGCAGCTACAGCCTAAGACAAGGCCAAGCTGCAGATGAACCCCCATTCCCCTCCCCCTGAAACAATTTACAGTCGCTTTCACATTCATATTCTAAGCTGCACTACTTTTCACGCAAACTCACAGTTATGTATACAATATTTATTTCCTTCTAGATTGTGTATATACTTCATATGTGTATATATGGTTGGAGAGTCACATAAAATTTACATTCCACTTCTCATGCAAAGCCACTCTCTATATACAGTATTGTTTGAATTTATTACAGTTTTTATTATTTAAAAACTGTGTACACATTTCGTATGTGTATTTGTTTGCACCTGACACTAAGACAAATTCCTAGTACTGTAAATTGCTCTTTGCTGAACCCTTTGCTGTACCTGCCAATAAGACTTTTTCTGATTTCTGATTATTATTATTATTGAAATGAACCCAGCTCCTAGTGTTGCACAAGTCAGGTCACTCTTAGTGCCGGTCTCAAGCCTGGATAAATGGGGAGGGTTGCATTAGAAGGGGCATTCAGCGTAAAACGTGCCAAATCAAATATGCGGATCACGATTAAGAACTTCATATCGAATTGGTCGAGGCCCGGGTTACCTACGACCACCACAGGTATCGTTAACCAACAGGGTACCGGTGAAAATTGGACTACTGTTGGCTGAAGGGGAAGAAGGAGAGGAGGAAGACGTCTACAGAGACGGCAGGGAAAGGAGAAGTGGAGGAGAGTGGAGGTTCAGGTTGGTACTTTAAATGTTGGTACTATGACTGGTAAAGGGAGAGAGGGAGCTGATATGATGGAGAGGAGAAAGTAGTAAGACCAGGAACATTGGAGGTGTTTAAACTGTTCTATCATGGTGTGGATGGAAAGAGAAATGGTGTAGGAGTGATTCTGAAGGAAGAGTACAGTAAGAGTGTAGTGGAGGTGAAGAGAGTTTCTGATAAGGTGAAGGAAGCTGGAAGTTGAAGGGATGATGATGATAAATGTTATCAGTGTTTATGCTCCACAAGTGGGTTGTGAGTTGGAAGAGAAGGAAAAATTCTGGAGTGAGTTAGATGAAGTGGTAGAAGGTGAACCTAGGAATGAACGATTGGTGATTGGTGCAGACTTTAATGGGCATGTAGGTGAAGGGAACAGAGGTGATGAGGAGGTGATGGTAGGTATGGCCTTAAGGAGAGGAATGTGGAAGGGCAGATGGTGGTAGATTCTGCTAAAAGGATGAAAATGACAGTGGTGAACACGTATTTTAAGAAGAAGGAGGATCACAGGGTGACGTATAAGAGTGGAGGAAGGTGCACACAGGTGGAACATGTTCTATGTAGGAGATGCAACCTGAAGGAGATTGAAGACTGTAAGGTGTTGGCAGGGGACAGTGTAGTTAGACAGCATCGGATGGTGGTGTGTAGGATTCAATTTCAATTCAATTCATTTTTATTTGTATAGCGCTTTTAACAATGAACATTGTCTCAAAGCAGCTTTACACAGATAATGTGGTGATTAAATGTAAATATGTTCTTTGTAAGTATGTTTGTCCCTGATGAGCAACTGTGGCAAGGAAAAACTCCCCGAGATGGCATAAGGAAGAAACCTTGAGAGGAACCAGACTCAAGAGGGAACCCATCCTCATCTGGGTTGCACCAAATGTCCATTTGAAGCATATATACAAAGTTGCGGGGTGCAGTGATGATGATCAGAAGCAAACTGCACTCCCGAGTCAGTGCAGCAGACCGCCGACACCAACTACAGTCCAATCCATCCTCAAAGCACCCGTTCTACTCCGGAATTATATGGAACCACCCAAGGTGTTGATGAGAGACCGTCCCAAGCTGCACAGAAGTGTGAAGATCCACGGAGGGGAGAGGGGCAGGAACAGTGGTCACTGGAGCCTCAGGAGCATGTTTAACTCGACCGAGAGAGAGAGAGAGAGAGAGAGAGAGAGAGAGAGAGAGAGAGAGAGAGAGAGAGAGAGAGAGAGAGGGTGACGGGAAGAGAAGGATATGGATTATTAAGTGTAACTATTGGTGTATGAAAGTTAATGTCACTGTGCAGTTTGGACTCCGGCAAGACTCGCTATGGCAGCATAACTAAAAGGGAGAACCAGAAGGTAACACAGACATGAGGGATCTCTGGGATAAGAGACGACCCACCACACCACCGTCAACAAACCTGAGTGAACGTGTGAATGTGAGGGGACGACAGCATACAAATATACCAGTTCACCAAACACTCTATATCCATGCTCCCTCCAGATCTGAGCCTTTACCTAAGAAAAAAATCTACTGATAAAAGGCTTGACTAAATAAATACGTTTTTAACCTCGACTTGAACACTGAGACCGTGTCTGAGTCCCGAACACTGATTGGAAGGCTGTTCCATAACTGTGGGGTTTTATAAGAGAAAGATCTGCCCCCTGCTGTAGTCTTCATTATTTGAGGAACCAACAGATAGCCAGCACCTTTTGATCTAAGTAGGCATGGAGGATCATACTGGTACAGAAGTTCACTCAGATACTGCGGTGCGAGACCGTTAAGTGCTTTATACGTCAGTAGTAGTATTTTATAATCAATGCGAGATTTGATTGGGAGCCAGTGTAGACTGATTAAAACAGGGGTGATGTGGTCGTATTTCCTAGATCTAGTGAGGACCCTTGCTGCTGCATTCTGGACTAACTGAAGCTTATTTATGCACTTACTCCAACACCCAGACAGTAAAGCGTTACAGTAGTCTAATCTAGAAGTAACAAAAGCATGAACTAGTTTTTCTGCATCCTGTAACGACATCATATTTCTAATTTAAGCAATATTTCTTAGGTGAAAGAAGGCGATCCTGGTGATATTATTCACGTGAGACTCAAAGGAAAGACTCGGGTCAATAATCACACCAAGGTCTTTGACAGCCGTACACGCTGAAACAGAAACACCATCCAGAGATGCTACGTAATCGGAAAGTTTATTTCTAGCTGCATGTGGTCCTAGTAAAAGTACTTCCGTCTTATCTGAGTTGAGCAGAAGAAAGTTATTAAGCATCCACTGTCTAATGTCCTTTACACACTCCTCAACATTGTTAAGCTGATCTCTCTCATCTGGCTTTGCTGAAATATACAGCTGTGTGTCATCAGCATAGCAATGGAAGCGAATCCCATGTTTATGAATGATTTCACCAAGAGGCAGCATATATAAAGAGAAAAGCAGTGGGCCTAAGACAGATCCTTGAGGAACACCAAACTTTACCTCATAGAGTGTGGAGAACTCACTATTTACATCCACAAACTGATAGCGATCAGTCAAATAAGACCTGAGCCAAGAGAGAGCTGTTCCCTTTATTCCTACAACGTTCTCAAGTCTAGCAAGCAGTATAGTGTGATCAATGGTGTCAAAAGCTGCACTGAGGTCGAGCAAAACAAGTAAGGAGACAAAACCCTGATCAGAGGCCAATAACAGGTCATTTACCACCTTAACTAGTGCCGTCTCTGTGCTATGATGAGGCCGAAATCCTGACTGATACACTTCAAAAATGTTATTCATAAGTAGGTGTGAGCAGAACTGCTGTGCTACAACCTTTTCCAAAATTTTGGATATAAAGGGGAGATTTGATATCGGTCTGTAGTTGGACAACTGACATGGGTGAAGGTCAGGTTTCTTAATAAGGGGGTGGATAACTGCCAGTTTGAAGGATTTAGGTACAAAACCAGTGCTAATGGAAGAGTTAATTATTTTTAAAACTGGTTTGATTACCTCTGGAGCTATCTGTTTAAAGAAACTAGTAGGCAGGGGATCGAGAATGCAGGTTGATGGTTTTGATGAGGAGATTAATGAAATTAAGTCATTTTCATGAATAGGAGTGAAGCTTTGTAGTTGATTGTCCGTTATAATTACACTGCTGTCTACAGGGTTCTTTGTAAAATAATTTGGATTTATATTAACCGTCTGGATTTCTTGCCTGATGTTTTTAATTTTATTATTAAAAAAGTTCATAAAATCATTACTACCTATTGGCGGTGTGCATGTGAGTGCAGTGCTTTTATTCCCTGTTCATTTTGCTACCATGCTGAATAAAAATCTAGGATTATGCTTGTTATTTTCTATGAGGGTGGAGAAATATGCTGATCAGCAGCACTAAGAGATTTTCTATAATTTAAGAGGCTCTCCTTCCATGCTATTTGAAATACTGTTCATTTTGTTTGACGCCATTTACCTTCTAATTTTCGAGTGGTCTGTTTTAAGGTGCGTGTATGATCAGTATACCACTGTGCTGATTTTTTCTCCCTGATCATTTTGGTCTTAAGGGGCGCTACATCATCTAGAGTGTAACGTAACGTTGTTTCTAGATGTTCAGTGGCCCAGTCGAGCTCTGCGGGGTCTGACGGAGATCTATCTAATATCGTAATTTCGGGAAGATTATTAATAAATTGCGCTGAGGATGGTTTTGGAGGTGAAGAAGAAGAGGAGGAAAGTGAGGACTGAAAGAAGAATAAGATGGTGGAAACTGATAGAGAAAGTCTGTAGTGTGAGGTTTAAAGAAGAGGTCAGACAGGAGCTCGGTGGTGGTGAAGAGGTGCTGGATGATTGGGAATGGAGAAGGAGTGTGCTGGTACCCACAGACGCATTATTTGCTTTGAGGATGTTGATGGAGAAGTATAGAGAAGGTCAGAAGGAGTTGCATTGTGTGTTTGTGGATTTAGAGAAAGCGTACGACAGGGTGGAGAGAGGAGTTGTGGTATTGTATGAGAAAGTCTGGTGTGTCAGAGAAGTATGTGAGGGTGGTGCACGACATGTATGGGGACAGTGTGACAGCAGTGAAGTGTGCAGTAGGAACGACAGACTGGTTCAAGGTGGAGGTGGAACTGCATCAAGGATCGGCTCTGAGCCCTTTTCTTGTTTGCAGTGGTGATGGACAGGTTGACGGATGCGGTCAGACATGAGTCTTTATTGACTCTGATGTTTGTGGATGATATTGTGATTAGTGGTGAGAGTAGGGAGCAGGTGGAGAAGATCCTGGAGAGGTGGAGGTACACGCTGGAGAGAAGGAGAATGAAAGTCAGTAGGAGTAAGACAGAGTACATGTGTGTGAACGAGAGGGAGATGTAGAGGACCGGAGACGGATGATCTGGACCGGAGACGGATGATCTGCTGTGGAGACCCCTAATGGGAAAAGAAGAAGAAGATTATTATTAAGGAAAAGCACAAATAATGTTCAAAATGTTTAAATAATATAAAAATACTTTTATAAATAATTACAATTAAATCGCAAGCAGAAATTCAATAATGTACACTTTTGGTTGTAGTTATAGTTCCGGCCCAGAGGGGGCAGTAGTAAACCGATTCGGGAGTAACCCTGCAGTATGGCGCAAAAGAAAAGAGAATGAGCGAGCAGAAAGCAAACAGAAGGAGAAGAAGTAAGCATTAATTTACACTTCTGTGTTTTTATCAGGACATTTAACAGGTAAGAACAACATTTATTCACCATTCATTTGCTCACAGAAACTAACAAACTCTCACATGCGCGCGTTTGAAAGTCTGGTTTAAATTTACTTTTTACAACAAAGTTCCAAACTCAGCTCTTATAACAGATAAATAAATAAGTGTAGGGCACTAGATAGTGTACACTTTATATCCAGGGTATTTGTATAGGGACACTTCACTAATAAGCCATTGTGAAAACTTGTAAATTTGGAGGGTTTTTTTAATAAATAAAAATTCAATAAAAGTATGAAAAGTTTTCATCACACTTACACACCTGTGATGGTGGTAGATTTTGCTAAAATGATTTAGAGGTGAAGAAGAAGAGGAGGAGAGTGAAGACTGAAAGAAGTGAAAGCAGAGATTAAGAGGATGGAAAGTCGGTTGGACCAGATGACATAACGGTAGAAGCATGGAGATGTTTAGGAGAGATGCAGTGGAGTTTTTAACCAGATTGTTTAACAGGATTTTGGAAGGTGAGAAGATGCCTGAGGAATGGAGAAGGAGTGTGCTGGTACCGATCTTTAAGAATAAGGGAGATGTGCAGACCTGCAGTAACTACAGGGGAATTAAGTTGATCAGTCACACCATGAAGTTATGGGAAAGAGTAGTGGAAGCCAGGCTGAGAGAAGAGGTGACCATCTGTGAGCGATCTGTGAGTTTGGACATGTGCAGAGGAGGGACATGGGGTATATCAGTAGGAGAATGCTGAGGATGGAGCCACCAGGAAGGAGGAAAGGAGGAAGACCAAGGAGGAGGTTTATGGATGTGGTGAGGGAAGACATGCAGGTAGATGGTGTGAAAGAGGCAGATGTAGAGGACAGGGGGGTGTGGAGACGGATGATCCGCTGTGGCGCCCCCTAATGGGAGCAGCCGAAAGAAGAAGACGATTAAGAAGGTTTTGGGTTCATGATAATTGTAATAGAAATCAATGTGTTTGAGTCATTAATCTCATTCTATTAATAGATCAGTGTGCTGAGAGTCACATTCAAGTCTTTACACAGAAACTGAGGTGATTAAGTAAAGAATCTTGTGATAAAAATGATAATAGTCAAGTCAAGTCAAGTCAAGTTTATTTGTATAGCGCTTTTCACAACAGACATTGTCTCAAAGCAGCTTTACACAAATCAACAGTGAAGGTGAATGGTGTGAATTTGTCCCTGATGAGCAGCCGTGGCGACTGTGGCAAGGAAATAGGAACTGTAATAGGAACATTATAGTTATAATAAATCACTACTTTGGATACTTAAGGGACATTTTTACGAGTGGTCTCTACTTTAACTCATATACATGCATTTGAGCATGTACATTTACACACATGTTCACTTACACAACTGTAGAGTTACACAACTGTACACTTACACCCCTTTACACATGTACATTTAGTCTAGTCAAGTCAAGTCAGGTTTATTTGTATAGCGCTTTTCACAACAGACATTGTCTCAAAGCAGCTTTACACAAATCAACAGTGAAGGTGAATGGTGTGTGTTTATCCCTGATGAGCAGCCGTGGAGACTGTGGCAAGGAAAAACTCCCTTAGATGTTATGAGGAAGAAACCTTGAGAGGAACCAGACTCAAAAGGGAAACCCATCCTCATTTTGGGTGACATCAAGAGTTTGATCATAAATCTTTCAACAGTACAGAACACTGGACAGTGAGAACTAACATGAGTACTGGAGTATAAGATTATAAGTGATGTTCTTTCTGCAGTCTTATACAGTCTATATGGTTAGTAGCTCCGAGTTTTATGAGCTCAGCATTTGTGATCATCACAGATCCAGCATCAGCTTCTCCATGCCAGAGCCTTTAACACTCCAGGAGGTCCAATGTCAAACTCCACACATGTAGCGGGATCCAAATGGCACTGGTACGTCTCTAGATGGTTCGGGATGTTTGTGAGCATCTACTTCTTCAAAGGTCCATAATCATCACGAGGTGGGAGGTGACTGGAGCTGGCCAAACCTCAGGGTGTCTCAGGATGGGGAGAGAAAGAGAAGCAGTGGAGAGGAATTAGCGTAGCTGCTGTTCATGATATTAACAGCACAAGTTGATGATGTGATGTGATCAGATGTTCTGGAGCACAAGGTTATGATGTGATGTGTGTTATGTGTAGGCTTTGCTAAAAAGATATGTTTTTAATCTACACTTAAACTGGGTGAGTGTGTCTGAGCCCCGAACACTGTCAGGAAGACTATTCCAGAGTTTAGGAGCTAAATGTGAAAATGTTCTACCACCTTTAGTGGACTTTGCTATTCTAGGAACTACTAGAAGCCCAGAGTTTTGAGATCTCAGGGAGCGTGGCGGATTGTAGCGTGTTAAAAGACTGGAGAGATACATGGGAGCCAAACCATTTAGTGCTTTATAAGTGAGTAGTAGTAGTTTGAAGTCTATTCGAAACTTAACAGGAAGCCAGTGTAGGGATGAGAAGATTGGGGTTATGTGATCCTATTTTCTTGACCTTGTAAGAACTCTGGCTGCTGCATTCTGGACTAACTGAAGCTTGTTTATTAATGACGCAGGACATCCACCTAGTAACGCATTACAGTAGTCTATTCTGGAGGTCATGAACGCATGGACGAGCTTCTCTGCATCGGATATAGACATGTTTCTTAGCTTAGAAATATTTCTAAGGTGAAAGAAGGCTGTTTTTGTAACTTGGTTGATATGATATTTGAAAGACAAGTTGCTGTCTAAAATAACTCCCAGGTCTTTTACTGTTGAATTAGTGGTTTCAGAACATCCGTCTAAATGCAGGTTGAGATGCTGGAGCTTTTGTGTACTGGTTTTTGGGCCGATGAGCAAAATCTCTGGTTAATCAGAATTTAGAAGTAGAAAGTTATGGGTCATCCAATCTCTTATTTCTTTAACACACTCAGTTATTCTAGTTAATTGAGCTGTATTGCCTGGTTTTGTTGAGATATATAGCTGGGTATCATCAGCATAACAGTGGAAGCTAATTCCATGCCTTTTAATAATATTTCCTAATGGAAGCATGTATATTGTGAAGAGCAGGGGTCCTAGAACTGAACCTTGCGGCACCCCATAATTTACTAGCATTAGCCTGGATAACTCTCCATTTAAGTTTACGAAATGGTAACGATCGGACAGGTAGGATTTAAACCAGCTGAATGCCGATGTAATTCTGTAAGCGATCCAGGAGGAGATCATGATCTATAGTGTCGAATGCAGCACTAAGATCTAGTAAAACCAACAGCGAGATGAAGCCTTGGTCTGAAGCTAAAAACACATTCACACACATGTACACTTACACACCTGTACTTTGCCCTCAGATGTACTTAAGTGTCGAAAGTACTGATTTTTTTATAACTATAACTTTCCTATTATAATTTTTATCACAAGATTCTTTACTTAATCACCTCAGTTTATGTGTAAAGACTCCAATGTGACTCTCAGCACATTGATCTATTAATAGAATGATATTAATGACTTAAACACTGATTGATTTCTATTATAATTATCATGAACCCAAAACCTTCTTCAAATCTTCTTCTTCTTTTGGCTTCTCCCATTAGGGGGCGCCACAGCAGATCATCCGTCTCCATACCCTCTGTCCTCTACATCTGCCTCTTTCACACCAAATACCTGCATGTCTTCCCTCACCACATTCATAAACCTCCTCCTTGGTCTTCCTTTTTTCCTCCTTCCTGGTGGCTCCATCCTCAGCATTCTCCTACTGATATACCCCATGTCCCTCCTTTGCACATGTCCAAACCATCTCAATCTCACCTTCCTCACCTTGTCTCCATGCGCTGTCCCCCTGATAAATTAATTTCTAATCCTGTCCATCGTCGTTACTCCCAATGAACATCTCAGCATCTTCAGGTCTGTTACCTCCAGCTCCACATCCTGTCTTTAACTCAATGCCACTGTCTCTAAACCATACAACATCTCAGGTCTCACCACAGTCCTATAAACTTTCACATGTACTCGGTCTTACTCCTACTGACTTTCATTCCTCTTCTCTCCAGCACATACCTCCAAATCTCTAGGCTCTTCTCCACCTGCTCCCTACTCTTACCACAAATCACAATATCATCTGCAAACATCATAGTCCATGACTCCTGTCTGACCTCGTCCTTCAATCTGTCCATCACCACTGCAAACAGAAAAGGGCTCAGAGCCGATCCTTGATGCAGTCCAACCTTCACCTTGAACCGTTCCTACTGCACACTTCACTGCTGTCACACTGTCCTCATACATGTCCTGCACCCTCACATACTTCTCTGATTCTCCAGACTTCCTCATACAATACCACAACTCCTCTCTCCACCCTGTCGTACGCTTTCTATAAATCCACAAACGCACACTGCAATTCCTTCTGTCCTTCTCTATACTTCTCCATCTACATCCTCAAAGCAAATAAGGCATCTGTGGTGCTCTTCCTCGGCATGAAACCATACTGCTCCTCACAGATGGTCACCTCTTCTCTCAGCCTGGCTTCCACTACTCTTTCCCATAACTTCATTGTGTGACTGATCAACTTAATTCCCCTGTAGTTACTGCAGGTCTGCACATCTCCCTTATGCTTAAAGATCGGTACCAGCACACTCCTTCTCCATTCCTCAGGCATCTTCTCACCTTCCACAACCTGGTTAAAAACTCCAACATCTTCATGCTTCTACCGGTATGTCATCTGGTCCTACTGACTTTTCACTCTTCATCCTCTTAATAGCTGCTCTCACTTCTTCCTTGACTGTGCAACAGTTTCTTCCCTCAAGCCAACTGTGTGACTGATCTGTACAAACCGGACTCAACACACATCATACACTTTGCACACCCATGATTCAGTACCACTCACTAATCATTACAGCAAAATGTTTGCATGCCATTTTTGCACATCTTCTAGGATTACTGCTATTTGTTTTTTTGCACAATATTCTGTTTAAATTTTTCTGCTACTGTTAAGTTTATTTTGTTACGACAGGTTTACTGGCGGAGCTATTTTGTGTTCTGTGTATTGTGTCTTTTGCACTGTTTGCACCAGGTTGCACACGTGCACTTTATGTGGCAAGGATTTTTCTTACTAGTTAGGGATGCACCGGAATGAAAATTCTTGGCCGAAACCGAAAACCGAAAAAGAGGAAAGCAAGGCCGAAAACCGAAACACCGAAAGAAATTATGCCAATTATTATTACTGTTGCATTTATGGCTATGATTGTGTACTAAACTTACTAAAATCAAGGCATTTCAATTGCATAAATTAAATATTAAAGTTTCAAAGAATAAATCAATTACAAATTATGAAAATATTTATTTATAGCACATTGCAACAATGCACAGGATAAAATAAATTAAAATTTAGTCTTAAATGTTTAACTTAAATGCACTCATGTGTACATTAAATAATAATGTACAGGCCGTCTGGCCTGCTGAAAGGTTGTACAATTAAATATGTTCTGTCATAAAAACAAAATGCATTTAGAACAAGTGCAACTGCTTACAGATACAATACAACAACATCACTGGGAAACTTCCTGCCTTTTCAACAACGTCCACCACAGACGGAGTGCGCGTGCTCGGAGGGGTTTTGCTTTTCTGTGCCGCGTTTCTCTCATATTCAGCACAGCGATCGGGATGTTTGGATTTCAAATTAAACCCGACGTGGAGAAAGTCTTTACAGACGAAATTTCGGCATTACATGTTTTGCACATCGCTCTCCGTGGGTCTTTCTCAGATATACTGAAACACGTCCACACCGCAGACATGTTGTTTTAGACATGCACGTGCAGGCGCGGTTTCTGTTTGCGTCATCACAACAAACTGTTTCGGCCGTGTTTTTTCGGTGATCAAAGTCTTTCGGCCGAAAACCGAAAATGCACTTTTGGGCCGAAAATTTTCGGTGGCCGAATATTCGGTGCATCCCTATTACTAGTCCTTGGCCCTGTGTTTTCTGTTTTTGTGATTGTTGTTTTATGTAGCATCAGGGTTCTGGAGGAACATTGTTTCATTTTACTGTGTAATGCATTAGCTATATATGGTTGAAATGACAATAAAAGCTTCTTGACTTGACTTGATTTGACTTCCACTATCCACTTTTTATTCCTATCCACTTCCTGCTTCACCATCTCCACACCATCCAACCTTCTCTCTCTCATTTTCCTTGTTCATCTTCTTCTTCTTCTTCTTCTTCTTCTTCTTTCGGCTGCTCCCATTAGAGGTCGCCACAGCGGATCATCCGTCTCCATACTACCCTGTCCTCTACATCTGCCTCTTTTACACCAACTACCTGCATGTCTTCCCTCACCACATCCATGAACCTCCTTCTTGGCCCTCCTCTTTCCTCCTACCTGGTGGCTCCATCCTCAGCATTCTTCTACCAATATAATTCATGTCCCTCCTCTGCACATGTCCAAACCATCTCAATCTCGTCTCCCTCACCTTGTCACCAAAACGTCCTACATGCGCTGTCCCTCTAATAAACTCATTTCTAATCTTATCCATCCTCATCACTCCCAACGAAAACCTCAACATCTTCAGCTCTGCTACCTCCAGCTCCACCTCCTGTCTTTTACTCAATGCCACAGTCTCTAATCCATACAACATCGCAGGTCTCACCACAGTCCTATAAACTTTCCCTTTCATTTTTGCAGATACCCTACTATCACAAATCACTCCTGTCACTCTTCTCCACCCACTCCACCCTGCCTGCACTCTTTTCTTCACTTCTCTAACACACTCTCCATTACTTTGCACTGTTGACCCCAGGTACCTGAATTCCTCCACCTTCTCCAGCTCTTCTCCCTGCAACCGCACCACTCCACTGCCCTCCCTCTCATTCACACACATGTATTCTGTCTTACTCCTACTGACTTTCATTCCCCTTCTCTCCAGCGCATATCTCCACCTCTCCAGGCTCTTCTCAACCTGCTCCCTACTCTCACAACAAATCACAATATCATCCGCAAACATCATAGTCCAGGGAGACTCCTGTCTGACCTCGTCCGTCAACCTATCCATCACCACTGCAAACAGGAAAGGGCTCAGGGCCGATCCTTGATGCAGTCCAACCTTCACCCTAAACCAGTCTGTCGTACCTACTGCACACTTCACTGCTGTCACACTGTCCTCATACATGTCCTGCACCACCCTCACATACTTCTCTGACACACCTGACTTCCTCATACAATACCACAACTCCTCTCTTGGCACCCTGTCGTAGGCCTTCTCTAAATCCACAAATACACAATGCAATTCCTTCTGTCCTTCTCTATACTTCTCCATCTACATCCTCAAAGCAAATAAGGCATCTGTGGTGCTCTTCCTCGGCATGAAACCATACTGCTCCTCACAGATGGTCACCTCTTCTCTCAGCCTGGCTTCCACTACTCTTTCCCATAACTTCATGGTGTGACTGATCAACTTAATTCCCCTGTAGTTACTGCAGGTCTGCACATCTCCTTTATGCTTAAAGATCGGTACCAGCACACTTATTCTCCATTCCTCAGGCATCTTCTCACCTTCCAAAATCCTGTTAAACAATCTAGTCAAAAACTCCACTGCATCTCTCCTAAACATCTCCACGCTTCTACCGGTATGTCATCTGGTCCAACCGACTTTCCACTCTTCATTCTCTTAATCGCTGCTCTCACTTCCTCCTTACTAATCCTATCTACATCCTGCTTCACCAACCTTCTCTCTCTCTGATTTTCCTCATTCATCAGCTGCTCAAAATACTCCCTCCACCTTCTCAACACACTCTCCTCACTAGTCAACACATTTCCCTCTCCATCCTTTACTGCTCTAACTTGCAGCACATCCTTCCCAGCTCGGTCCCTCTGCCTGGCCAATCGGTATAAATCCTTTTCTCCTTCCTTAGTGTCCAACTTCTCCTACAGCTCCTCGTATGCCTTTTCCTTGGCTTTCGCCACATCCCTCTTAACCTGCTGCCGCATCTCCTTGTACTCCTGCCTACTTTTCTCATCACTCTGTCTATCCCACTTCTGTTTTGCCAACCTCTTTCTCCTTATGCTCTCCTGCACTTCCTCATTCCACCACCATGTCTCCTTGTCTTCCTTTCTATTTCCAGATGTCACACCAAGTACTTTTCTAGCTGCCTCCCTCATCACTCCTGCAGTAGTTGCCCAATCATCCAACACCTCCTTAACACCACTGAGCCTCTCTCTGACCTCTTCCCTGAACCTCACACTACACTCTTCCTCCTTCAGTTTCCACCATCTTACTCTTCTTTCAGTCCTCACTCCTCCTCTTCTTCTTCGCCTCCAAAACCATCCTACAGACCACCATCCGATGCTGTCTAGCTACACTGTCCCCTGACAACACCTTACAGTCTCCAATCTCCTTCAGGTTGCATCTCCTGCATAGCACATAGTCCACCTGTGTGCACCTTCCTCCACTCTTATACGTCACCCTATGATCCTTCTTCTTCTTAAAATAAGTGTTCACCACTGTCATTTCCATCCTTTTAGCAAAATCTACCACCATCTGCCCTTCCACATTCCTCTCCTTAAAACCATACCTACCCATCACCTCCTCGTCACCTCTGTTCCCTTCACCTACATGCCCATTAAAGTCTGCCCCAATCACCAACCGTTTTTTCCTAGGTACACCATCTACCACCTTATCTA
The DNA here is from genome assembly GCA_039877035.1 of Silurus lanzhouensis. NCBI lineage: Eukaryota > Metazoa > Chordata > Actinopteri > Siluriformes > Siluridae > Silurus > Silurus lanzhouensis. The sequence goes on from JBCEWE010000783.1 coordinate 24,410, forward strand.
ATTCACTCCAGAATCTTTCCTTCTCCTCCATCTCACAGCCAACTTGTGGAGCATAGGCACTGATGACATTTATCATCATCCCTTCAACTTCCACCTTCACGATCATCACCCTATCAGAAACTCTCTTCACCTCCACTACACTCTTACTGTACTCTTCCTTCAGAATCACCCTACACCATTTCTCTTTCTATCCACACCATGATAAAACAGTTTAAATCCACCTCCAATGTTCCTGGCCTTACTCCCTTTCCACTTGGTCTCCTGAACACACAGCATATCTACCATTCTCCTCTCCATCATATCAGCTACCTCTCTCCCTTTCCCCGTCATAGTACCGACATTTAAAGTACCAACCCTAACCTCCAATCTCCTACACTGCTCCTTTCCCTGCCGTCTCTGTAGACGTCTTCCTCCTCTCCTTCTCCTCCTTTGGCCAACAGTAGCCCAATTTCCACCGGTACCCTGTCGGCTAACGATACCTGTGGCGGTCGTTGTTAACCCGGGCCTCGAACCGATCCGGTATGAAATTCTCATTTGTGATCCGCATATTTGATTTGGCACATGTTTTACGCTGGATGCCCTTCCTAACGCAACCCTCCCTATTTACCCGGGCTTGGGTCCGGCACTAAGAATGCACTGGCTTGTGCATCCCTAATGGCTGGGTTCATCAGCTGCTCAAAATCCTCCCTCCATCTTCTCAACACACTCTCCTCACTAGTCAACACATTTCCCTCTCCATCCTTTATTGCTCTAACTTGCAGCACATCCTTCTCAGCTCGGTTCCTCTGCCTGGCCAATCGCTACAAATCCTTTTCTCCTTCCTCAGTGTCCAACTTCTCCTACAGCTCCTCATATGCCTTTTCCTTGGCTTTCACCACATCCCTCTTCACCTGCTGCTGCATCTTCTTGTTCTCCTGCCTTCTTTTCTCATCACTCTGTCGATCCCAATTCTGTTTCTCCAACCTCTTTCTCCTTCTGCTCTCCTGCACTTCCTCATTCCACCACCAGGTCTCTTTGTCTTCTTTTCTATTTCCAGATGTTACACCAAGTACTTTTTTATCTGTCTCCCTCATCACTCCTGCAGTAGTTCCACAATCCCCAAGCACCTCTTCACCACCACCGAGCTCCTGTATGACCTCTTCCCTGATCCTCACACTACAGTCTTCCTCCTTCAGTTTCCACCATCTTATTCTTCTTTTAGTCCTCACTCTCCTCCTCTTCTTCTTCACCTCCAAAACCATCCAACAGACCACCATCCGATGCTGCTCTTATTCTGTGTTCATTTTGCTGCAGTACAGAATAAAAATCTAGGATTCTGCTTGTTATTTTCTATGAGGGTGGAGAAATATGCTGATCAGCAGCACTAAGAGATTTTCTAGAACTCCATGCTATTTGAAATACTGTTCATTTGGTTTGACTCCATTTACGTTCTAATTTCTGAGTGGTCCGTTTTAAGGTGCGCGTATGATCATTATACCACTGTGCTGATTTTTATCATCTAAAGTTTAACGGAACGTAGACATTCAGTAGTCCATTCGAGCTCTGCGGGGTCAGACGGAGATCTAATTATCAATACACTGGAAGATTATTGATAAAACTCGCCACAATAGCTGTCCTGAATGACACTTACACAACCGTACAGCCAATCACCTAGCAGTAAAATGAAGAAATTTGTAATCTCATTGGTTTAAACCTGTGGCATGGCTGTTTGTACCAGATGGGTTGGTTTTGTTTGTTAGAAATCTCCTGGGCTTTACACACATGCCACTTTCTATATATATATATGTGTTTGTGTCTGTGTATGTGTGTTCATGTGTGTCTGTGTGTGTGTTCATGTGTGTGTGTTAGGTGTGGGGCTAACGGGCTTCTTGTGGTCTGAACACTATGATTTAGTGGGCGGTGTCAGGAGGATGGGCGGTGCAGATGGTCCAGTGGAGCGAGTGGATGATGACGACTCTCTGGATGGGCGGGACAGACAGGAGGACATCGCCAAGTTCCCATATGTGGAGTTCACAGGCAGAGACAGCATTACCTGTCCCACCTGTCAGGGCTCAGGACGCATCCCCTCAGGTGAGCACAGATTCTGCAGAACTGTAAAAACAAGGTTTACTAAAAAAAACGACTCGACCAAACCAATCGCATCTTTTGGTGCTGAAACAATCAGAACAAATACATAAAATCCAAAACAGTCACATGACCTCCACTGATATATACCCTAAACTTTGAACATTAGTGTGTGGTGTAATTAATCATTAGAACAACACCAGCATGAACACACACACATACACACACACACACACACTGCGGTTAACATTTCAATCTTGATGTTCACATTAGCAGGTGTGTGTGTGTGTGTGTGTGTGTGTGTGTGTGTGTGTGTGTGTGTGTGTGTATACTGGGTTTGTTCTTATAATTAATTAAATCAAAGAGAAAGAGAAACTGGTTGTCATTTTTTTTTATTTTCATTTTACAGAACAGCTGAATGAGCTGGTGGCCCTGATTCCCTACAGTGACCAGAGACTGCAGCCTCAAAGGACGTGAGACACTCTCACACACACTGTCACACACACACACACACACACACACACACACACACACACACTGTCTCACACATAAACACACACACACACACTCACTGTCTCACACACACACACACACACACACACACTGTCTCACACACACTGTCTCATTCTCACACACACTGTCTCATTCTCACACACACTGTCTCACTCTCACACACACTGTCTCACCCTCATACACACTGACTCACACACACTGTCTCACACACTGTCTCACACACACAGTCTTACACACACACACACACACACACACACACAGTCTCACACACACTGTCTCACTCTCACACACACTGTCTCACTCTCATACACACTGTCTTACACACACACACACGCACACACACGCACGCACGCACGCACACACACACACACACACACACACACACACACACACTGTCTCACATACACACACTCTCTCACACAGATACCCCTGGAGATATCTGTTGTGGGAATGTAGAGTCTGCCATGGCTGGTGAACCCAACTTCACCTTCTGCCATATGTGTTTTCAAATTTCGAGAGATTTTTGATTGTGGTTTCCCACAGATGTAACAGTAGTTTTTTATTTTCTGAACAAGAAATTACTGCAGACACCCATCAGCTATAGCCACTTTATTTCCCATGAATGATTCCGCAATATCTCCATGTAAATCACTTCCACCAACTTACCAGAACAGCCATTTAACATTATCAATATAATAAAATCTATATGTTTAAGAGCAACTCCAGTAGAGGCATGACCTGGAAAATACATTCCATTTACTTATTGAGAAGTTTACTTCAATAAGAAGCATTTTGGGTATTTTCACAAATTAAAAACAAATATAGTTAAAAAAAAGGTTTACCCATGACTTTATAAGAGGTGTGTTAGCACCGAAAGCTGAGGTGATAAAAAAAGCAAGGTTTTTGTATATTCTACTGAACAGTGTTGTTTTATGATATACAAATTATCAATATTACCCTTTGTCATATTTTATTTTTGTTCAAGAACTGTTTTGGTTATTGTAAGATACAGTACATACTTAAGAACATAAACCAAAACAAATACTCAGTTAAGAGTAATTTTACAGAATGTTCAATTCTTATGAAAAAATAATGTTTATCAGGCAAATTTTACTTTACAAAGCTCTTTTGAATCCTGTTCCTTAGGCCTAGGTTAGTCCTTCACAATGGTAATCTAAAATAGACAAAACAAAATGCTTTTATATGGACCTGTCCAGGGATATTTTGATGGCTAACCTCCCTTTGGGATGGACAAAAGCCAGGAAGATTTTCAAACCATTTTTTTTTTGGCAAAAATACTTTTCATTACATTTACATTTGTGGCATTTAGCAGATGCCCTTATCCAGGGCGAGCTACAAATATCATTAGATGCATGACACTGCACACACTACAGTATGTACAGTTACTGACTGAAATGTCTGAAATTTCTTGTGACCTCAAAAAGCTCTTTGCACAGATATATTGTACATTATTATCTATTATATAGTTTCCCCTCACAGTCTACTTACTATCTGATGTACAGACAGCAGCAAAATATCGGAGTTATTTAAAAAATCACACAGTGTAAGCCTGGCTGTGATGTCTTCTTAACCAGGTTAACACATTTAAGGACTATCATTTTGACAAAATTAACAAGGACATAACTTCTTTACATAATCTTTTCTGTCCCTCTATATATTTACACCCATATAATTGACATGCTAAACTATACTATAATATTTGGGTCACATCTGTACTCATGATATACAATCACCCAGGTCATATCTGCTATGTGGTGCTTCTATAACAAACCCTTACCTATGAGGGATGAGGATGTACAATAGTCAGTAAGTGTCATCTATAAGAGGTACATTTAAGAAAAATGAATTTAATAAATTATATGGTGCTCATATAATAACTATAAAGTGAAGTCCCTCAAGACCAGCAGTCTGTCAGACGCTATACTACAAGGTCCCCATATTCCCAGTGTTCTGCTAAACCATGTCTGCTCCATACATAAGCCGATAAACACAAAAAACATGTAAATCACTAAAGCCTTGATATACCATGTATTTGTTAAACACACTGACACACACTAATACTAATTTGGTAGAGGACCCTTACATTATAGTCAATTAATGTCCTCATTAGACACAGTGTTCTCATAAAACAGGCCATACACATTACATACAGATTTATTAGATAGAATAAGAGCTTAATATAATTTCACTACTGTAAATAAGTGTATAGTACCTGTTTACTGTGTTTGATGATTGCCAGGGTGTCTGCTGTTGCAAGGGTGAAGGGGTCTGCTTCAGAAACAGCCTAAGAAACAGATTAAGATGCATGTATTAGACTATAACCTTCATTTGATTTTGGTATTTAATAATATTTGTTAAAAATATCTAGTTGCAAATAAACACAGATGAGGCTTTCCCTCTACACTGATGGTTTTCATTTTGCTGTTTGGATTCATATTGTCATCATCGACAAGTCTCCCAAGAGAACCATCTTCTACGGTAGCATCAACACTGGAGCATGAAATAAATAACATTTTATAAATGCAAAAAAAAAATGTTGGAAAGTCTACCCATTATCATGTTCTAATCGAATGCATTATATACAGACAATACAGTATTATACATACCATAAGAGTCTTCCATAAAATTAGAATTCATGAACACATGAAGACTCCTAGGGCATCATGATATAATTTCTCTCTCAGATCACATTTAGGTTTGCTTATTAGTTGTCCTCTGTATTCCAAAAGAAAATCTTTCTTATTAAAAGGGACTGAACTGAATACTCCACACCCTGAATTAGAAAAACAATGAAATATTAATCCAGTCGTGAACTTCACACCAGTGTTACCCTGATGACCTGTCTTTTAATGAAAGCAGTCTAGGTCAAAAGGAACATAGGATGGCATGTGAAAATGGACCCTTACCTTTATTTGAATTTATATATTTCACATCGAGTCCAGGTTTGTCTTTCCCAGCAGATGTGTAATACGCCATCTCCTGCTTTGGATTTTCTTTTCTCCTTCTGCACTTCATCTCAGCCATGTTAAAATGATGCCGTTATTCCTATCAGGAATGATTGTTTATTTTATTTAAAACCTTAAATTGTAAATATAAGTGGTGTTTATGTAAAACATTTCCAGTGATGGACCCTGGGACAATGCTTAGGAGAGCTGGGATTTAAACTCTCTTTCACACTGATACTCAGAGATATCATGCTTCTGATGTGTTCATTCTGCTTTACTCCTGAATACAGTATTACTGAGTTATGAGTGAATAGTATCAGGGCTTATTTACACCCTCACAGTGACACAGCAGTGTTTACACACTGTACACATGCGCTAACTGGAAGTGATGTTCTAGCGACATTAAATAGCAAAGAAACTTATTATCGAACTATAACAAACAGTTAATAAAATTGGCTCCAGAATAAATTAAATAACAATTAAAAGCAGTTCTGAGTTGTTTATAAGCAGCCCGGGTGCTGTGTGCCCAGCAGCTCACCTTACAACACTGCACGCTATCTGTGACGGGAGCGAACGCGTTTAAATAGCCGTGAGGCTGCGTGCGTGGCTATCAGCTAGCGGCTATGTCAGACTCACAGTCACGAGTCCTCACATACTGTGGTCCGTCTGTGAGGTAATCCAATATCCAGGTAGGCAGATGATTGCCCGCTCCCATGTACTCCATCTTATCCCTCAGGAGCGCAGGTTGGATGGTGTTGAAAGCACTAGAGATGTCAAAAACATGACTCACTTCCACTCCAATGCCAGGTTGGTAGGCAAACTGAAGTAAATCCATTGATGGGCTCACCAAAGGTCAGAGATGAGTAAGCACCAACCTCTTTAATGTCTCATCAGATGTGAGGTCAGTGCTACTGGTCCGTAGTCCCCAGAGTCTCTAGGGCGCGATGTCTTTGGTACAGTTACCATGCAGTTTGTTTTTCATAGCTGTGGCACCTTCCCCAGCTTCAGGCTCAAATCAAACATGTACAACATGTATAGATAAATGCAGCCACAGTTCAGGAATTATGAGGACACCAGGACACCTGTCCTGTCTCTGTAAGCCCATGTCCCCATAATGTCGGTACGTAAGCAGGTCAGATGTCCACATAAACCACAAAAACCAACACACTCACACACACTCCGCCTGCGTGCGTACACACACACTCAAACTCTCTCTCACACACATTTACACACATACATACACACACACAGTGTGTGTGTGTGTGCAGGCGGTGTGTGTGCACAGGTGGAGTGTGTGTGTGTGTGTGTGCGCGCAGGCAGAGGGTGTGTGAATAAGAACGTGTGAGTAAAGGTACCTGAGCTTGCTGTACAGTGAAGTGTTAAAATCAGTGTTTTGTGTGTGTGTGTGTGTGTGTGTGTGTGTGTGTGTGTGTGTGTGTGTGTGTGTGTGTGTGTGTGTGTACAGGAAGCAGTATGTGGGTCTCTCTGTAATTGTGTGTTTGTTCATCTGCTCCCTCATCACATTCTTCATGTTCCCTCGGCCTGTGCTGGTGGAAGATGGAGGAATTCGCTCTGTTCTCATCCATTTTGATCACGACACCAGCCGTGTGCTCATTAACATGACTGTAAGTGTAAAAACACACACACACACACACACACACACACACACACACACACACACACACACACGACATACACTATATAGGTTACATGACAATCTAAATCTTTAAAGAGAAAGTGCTTTGGAGGAGTTATGTGACGAGTTGTAACGAGACGTGATATAATCTAACGCAGGGGTCACCAACATGGTGCCTGCGGGCCTTTTCTAAAAATAGCTCACCATAGTGGCACTTACCAGTGAGCTGCATCTATCTGTTTCCTACATGGTTAAATCATTGTTGATAATTATTGTGAGAAGTCATTAACATGATCATTGTCTTCACATAGAGGAATATCATTAATTATTAATAATAACATATAATTACAGGTAAATTGAGCAAATGTGTTATTTCAGAAGTGTGTATTAAACTGGGAGCCCTTCACATTAATCGGTACCCAAGAAGTAGCTCTCGGTTTCAAAAAGGTTGGTGACCCCTGATCTAATGTGTAATAATGAATATTTTCTTATACATTTTATTAACAGAAATAGATTACTGCTTCTTCTAGATGATCACATTTAAATATGTGTTATTCAGAGTGCCCTGAATTTTAACAATGGGAACTTCTTCACCGTGTTGGTGGAGAGTGTGAGCAGTCGGGTTCTTTACATGAAGACGGTCATCGGCACTCAGCAGCTTGACAACATCATCAGCATCCAACCACTGAGTCAGAGACAGGTGAGGGGCGGAGTCCGAGACAGGTGAGGGGGTGGGGGTCAGATACAGGTAAGGGGTGGAGCCATATAAAGGTGAGGGGGTGAAGTCAGAGACGGGTATAGAGAAGAGAAAGCTAAGTCATGTATTTTGTACAGTGACTGTGTGTGTGTGTGTGTGTGTGTGTGTGTGTGTGTAGATGAACTTCACTGTGAGTGTGGAGATAAGTGGCTCGCTGTCCTACGTTTAGTGAGTTTACATTTACATTATTTTATAATGTGTTATATACTTTTATGTTTAAAATTAAATTAACCCTAGCACTTTGTGTGTTTGTGAGAGAGAGAAATTGTGCTGTGTGTGTGTGTGTGTGTGTGTCTGGGTTTGTCTGGCTCAGTGGTGGGCCGTGCATGTGGTACCTGGGCCTTCAGTGAGGACGTACCCGACTAAATCCACCTTTTAATACCACCACTATCACTATCAATACAAAAACACAATATAACAACACGGCATTACAAAGAGAGAGAGAGAGAGACATTTCACATCTGGGGGTGAAAACCATTTTACTAAAGCAACAAACCCAGTTAAGACTCCAAACCTCTATACTACAACCACAACTGTGCACCTACAACATTTGGAGCAGTTCACAATCAATATTTGTCTAATAACATGACACAAACATTAAAATCTAAATAAAATACAACCTACTCAGATGCAGACTCATAATGTGCAGCACCCCCCAGAGGCTGTAATTCAGTGGTACCGCTCGTATTCACTGGTCTGGAGGTGGAGAACAAACCCTTTCCCGGGCTGAGACACGCTAGCTAGCTTCAGGGTTGGTGACCTCCTCACCATGTCTAGCTTTTCTTCTAAATGTATTTTTAAGTGTGTCTGAGACCAAATAAATTTATCTTCCTCTGTAGGCGTAAAAAAGTCTAACTCAGATGTATGAACGTGTGCAGAGCTACACACGTGTTTTACCAGTCGAACTCGGCTGTAACGGTTTCCCTCTACACAACCAATCAGAGGACGGAGAATGACACTATTCTGGGCCAGTGATCTTCCCTGTGAGGAGAATCTGAAATCTGATTGGATAAAGAAACAGAGTTGTTGGTAATATTCTCGATGGTAAAAGTCCAGCAGTACTGATTCTGAAGGTTCTGAGCAGATTAGATTCACATGGCAGCACATAGAGGCTGAAATCTGATTGGACAAAAAATCTAACATCCACATCCACGTACTGAAGCAGTGCAGCCGAGAGAAACACTCCCACATGAAGAGAAGAAACTGATGGAATAAATTAATACAATTTAATGAAACAAATATTAGTATTTAGGTTGTAAATGTAGGTCAGTGCTTCTGATAGTGTTTAGAGAAGGCTCCACTAGAGAAGGCTTTGCTGGCCCTGACCGCCCACCACTGGTCTGGCTGTGTGTTGAAAGTCTGATGCGTGTGTTCTTGTTCTCACAGTGCTTTCTGTACCATGGCCAGCATTAAAGTCCACAACATCGTGGTGTTCACACAGTGAGTCGGATTTCACTACACTTATCTCAGTGTGTGTGTGAAGCTGTGTGTGGAGGTGGAGCTCAGGGGTGAGGTGCTGGACTTTTGATCAGAATCTCATGAGTTCACATTCCAGCATCATTGAGCAGCCATTGCTGGGCCTCTGAGTGAGACCCCTAACGCTTATCTGCTCAGCTGTATAAATTAAATTAAAATAATGTTTATTTGTATTGAGCTTTTAATAAAGAACATTGTCTCAGAGCAGCTTTACACAGATAATGTGGAGATTAAAATGAAGATGTTCTTTATAAGTGTAAGTTTGTCCCTGGTAATCAAGCTGGTGGCGACTGTGGTGAAGGAAAATCTCCCTGAGATGCAGAAGGAAGAAACTTGAGAGGAACCAGACTCAAGAGTCAACCTCATCCTCCTCTGGGTGCCACCGAATGTCCATTTATTACAGATAAATGATGTTGAGGTGCAGTGATGGAGATCAGAAGCGAAAAGTAGTCCTGAGTCAGTGTAGCAGACTGTAGACATTAACTACAGTCCAAATCCATCCTCAAAGCTCCCGTTCTCCAGCTGCACAGAGTCACCTCCAATTAAAGAGAAAATCATCCAGAGGAAGACTAGGACGAAGTGGGAAGATCCGAGAAGAGGAGCAGAAACAGTAACAGGAACCTCAGGAGCATTTTCAACTCAAGAGAGAGAGAGAGAGAGAGAGAGAGAGACAGAGAGAGAGGGTGACAGGAAGAGAAGGATATGGATTATTAAGTCTCCTTATTGTTGTATGAAAGTTAATGTCACTGTGCAGTTTGGACTCTGGTAAGATTCACTCTGGGAGAACCAGAAGGTAACACAGACATGAGGATCGATATCCATGATCCCTCTAGATCTGCTCCTTTACCTCAAAACACCTACTGACTAAAGACTCCACTAAATAAATGTTTTCAGCCTCGACTTGAACACTGAGACTGTGTCTGAGTCCCGAACACTGATTGGAAGGTTGTTCCATAACTGTGGGGTTTATAAGAGAAACATCTGCCCCCTGCTCCTCTGTGCTATGATGAGGCCGAAATCCTGACTGATACATTTCATAAATGTTATTCCTCAGTAAATGTGAGCAGAACTGCTGTGCTACAACCTTTTCTAGAATCTTGGAGATAAAGAGGAGGTTTGATATTGGACTGTAGTTGGACAGCTGACAGGGTGAAGGTCAGGTTTCTTAATTAGGGGGTTGATACTGCAGTTTGAAGGATTTAGGTACAAAACCAGTGCTAATGGAAGAGTTTATTATTTTAAAACAGGTTCAATTCCCTCTGGAATGATCTGTTTGAGGAAACTTGTAGGTGAGGGATGGAGAATGCAGGTTGATGATTTTGATGAAGAAATAAATGAAATGAAGTCGTTCTCATGAATAGGAGTAAAACTTTGTACAGGTAGTCGTAAGTAGAGTAGGCTATATGTACAGTACAGTGAAATGATGTTATAAAAATCTTGAAGCAGTATTTTATCATAGTTTTCTTTTATTATTGTTATACTGTATATATCATCATTTTCTTTGTTCATTTTATGCCATTTGTATCATCTCTACACCATTTTGTTTCTTACTGTCGTTCCCCGCAGCTAGCGATTGTGGTCGTAAAGTTATCTATAAAATAGATTAGATTTATTTTAATCCTCTGGATTGTTTTCCTGGTGTTTGACTCACACACCTTCCTCACACACAAACTCACACACACACACACACACACACACACACACACACTTTTCACACACTTGTCACTGGTCAAATGTGTGTAGACTTCCCTGAATTTTGTGCGTGTGTGTGTGTGTTCTCCTACAGGACGTCTGTAAAAACAGCGTATGTGGTGCGCAGCGCGCAGAACACACTGGAGGCGTATCGCTATATTGACTGTGGCGCGAATTCCACCCTTCACCCATCACCTGCTCTTCACCCATCAGCTGCTCTTCACCCTGCACCCGCTCTTCATCCTGCACATGCTCTTCACCCGCCACGCGCACTTCGTCTCCACCACATAAACACACAGCAGCACTGTTAGCATCATGCTATCTTTCGGCTAATGATGAGTGTGGCTGAGACACTGAACACTAGGGTTGAGTTCCTGCTGGATAAAAGCTGCTGCAGTTCCTGTTCTTGTCTCATCACACACTTCAGGTAGAAAAGGTTTAGCACTTCGCTTTAGCAATTTGTAATTGTATATTTATAATTAAGGGATGGTGATGTTACAATAAATGAGGTGTAAAAAGGATGCTAAGTGTTAGCATGTGGTGTTTTGCCAAACAGCTGCTAATATCTCAGGTCACTTTTATTTCATTAGCAGGTTTTTCTCTCCTGGGAAATGTTGTAGCGTTTTCACTGCAAAATCCACGCCTTATATGTATTCGAAATTTATTTTATAATTAAATTTAACAATAATTCAGATTGGACTGGGTTTAGATTCACACACACACACACACACACACACACACACACACACACACACACACACACACACAGAGCCTCAGTTCTGTGAAATTCTAATTTTAAATATTTAATTATGGGAGTTAATGATCACTGGTGATGAGGTTGTAGCTTTGTGGTTAAGGCATTGGACTTTGGGTCTGAGAATCTGCCAAATGCCATAAATGTAAGTGACGATGGTGGTAGTGATGATGATGATGGTAGTGATGATGATGATGATGGTAGTGATGATGATGATGATGGTAGTGATGGTGATGATGATGGTAGTGATGATAATGATGATGATACTGATGGTAGTGATGATGATGGTAGTGATGATGGAAGTGATGATGATGATGATGGTAGTGATGATACTGATAGTAGTGATGATGATGATGATGGTAGTGATGATGGAAGTGATGATGATGATGATGGTAGTGATGATAATGATAGTAGTGATGATGATGATGATGGAAGTGATGATGATGATGGTAGTGATGATACTGATAGTAGTGATGATGATGATGATGATGGAAGTGATGATGATGATGATGGTAGTGATGATACTGATAGTAGTGATGATGATGATGATGATGGTAGTGATGATGATGATGATGATGATGGTAGTGATGATGATGATGATACTGATGGTAGTGATGATGATGATGATGATGATGGTAGTGATGATGATGATGATACTGATGGTAGTGATGATGATGATGATGATGATGATGGTAGTGATGATGATGATGATACTGATGGTAGTGATGATGATGATGATGGTAGTGATGATGATGATGATGGTAGTGATGATGATGATGATGGTAGTGATGATGATGATGATGGTAGTGATGATAATGATGATACTGATGGTAGTGATGATGGTAGTGATGATGATGATGATGGTAGTGATGATGGAAGTGATGATGATGATGATGGTAGTGATGATAATGATGATACTGATGGTAGTGATGATGGTAGTGATGATGATACTGATGGTAGTGATGATGGTAGTGATGATGATGATGATGGTAGTGATGATGGAAGTGATGATGATGATGATGGTAGTGATGATACTGATAGTAGTGATGATGATGATGATGGTAGTGATGATAATGATGATGATGATGGTAGTGATGATGATGATGATGGTAGTGATGATGATGATGATGATGGTAGTGATGATAATGATGATGGTAGTGATGATGATGATGGTAGTGATGATGATGATGATGGTAGTGATGATGATGATGATGGTAGTGATGATGATAGTAGTGATGATGATGATGATGGTAGTGATGATGATGATGGTAGTGATGATAATGATGATGATGGTAGTGATGATGATGATGATGGTAGTGATGATGATGATGATGGTAATGATGATGATGATGATGATGGTAGTGATGATAATGATGATGGTAGTGATGATGATGATGATGGTAGTGATGATGATGATGATGATGGTAGTGATGATGATGGTAGTGATGATGATGATAGTAGTGATGATGATGATGATGGTAGTGATGATGATGATGGTAGTGATGATAATGATGATGATGGTAGTGATGATGATGATGATGGTAGTGATGATGATGATGGTAGTGATGATAATGATGATGATGGTAGTGATGATGATGATGATAGTGATAATGATGATGATGGGAGTGATGATGATGATGATGGTAGTGATGATGATGGTAGTGATGATGATGGTAGTGATGATGATGATGATAGTGATGATAATGATGATGGTAGTGATGATGATGATGATGGTAGTGATGATGATGGTAGTGATGATCATGATGGTAGTGATGATAATGATGATGATGATGGTAGTGATGATGGTAGTGATGATGATGATGATGGTAGTGATGATGATGATGATGGTAGTGATGATACTGATAGTAGTGATGATGATGATGATGGTAGTGATGATGATGATGGTAGTGATGATAATGATGATGATGGTAGTGATGATGATGATGGTAGTGATGATGATGATGGTAGTGATGATGATGGTAGTGATGATGATGATGATGGTAGTGATGATGATGATAGTAGTGATGATGATGATGATGATGGTAGTGATGATGATGATGGTAGTGATGATAATGATGATGATGGTAGTGATGATAATGATGATGATACTGATGGTAGTGATGATGATAGTGATAATGATGATGATGGGAGTGATGATGATGATGATGGTAGTGATGATGATGATGATGATGGTAGTGATGATGATGATGGTAGTGATGATGATGATGATGATGGTAGTTCAATTCAATTCATTTTTATTTGTTTTGCGCTTTTAACAATGAACATTGTCTCAAAGCAGCTTTACACAGATAATGTGGTGATTAAATGTAAATATGTTCTTTGTAAGTATGTTTGTCCCTGATGAGCAACTGTGGCAAGGAAAAACTCCCCGAGATGGCATAAGGAAGAAACCTTGAGAGGAACCAGACTCAAGAGGGAACCCATCCTCATCTGGGTTGCACCAAATGTCCATTTGAAGCATATATACAAAGTTGCGGGGTGCAGTGATGATGATCAGAAGCAAACTGCACTCCCGAGTCAGTGCAGCAGACCGCCGACACCAACTACAGTCCAATCCATCCTCAAAGCACCCGTTCTACTCCGGAATTTCATGGAACCACCCAAGGTGTTGATGAGATACCGTCCCAAGCTGCACAGAAGTGTGAAGATCCACGGAGGGGGGAGGGGCAGGAACAGTGGTCACTGGAGCCTCAGGAGCATGTTTAACTTGATCGAGAGAGAGAGAGAGAGAGAGAGAGAGAGAGAGAGAGAGGGTGACGGGAAGAGAAGGATATGGATTATTAAGTGTAACTATTGGTGTATGAAAGTTAATGTCACTGTGCAGTTTGGACTCCGGCAAGACTCGCTATAGCAGCATAACTAAAAGGGAGAACCAGAAGGTAACACAGACATGAGGGATCTCTGGGATAAGAGACGACCCACCACACCACCGTCAACAAACCTGAGTGACCGTGTGAATGTGAGGGGACGACAGCATACAAATATCCCAGTTCACCAAACACTCTATATCCATGCTCCCTCCAGATCTGAGCCTTTACCTAAGAAAAAAAATCTACTGATAAAAGGCTTGACTAAATAAATAAGTTTTCAGCCTCGACTTGAACACTGAGACTGTGTCCGAGTCCCGAACACTGGTTGGAAGGCTGTTCCATAACTGTGGGGCTTTATAAGAGAAAGATCTGCCCCCTGCTGGAGTCTTCATTATTTGAGGAACCAACAGATAGCCAGCACCTTTTGATCTAAGTAGGCGTGGAGGATCATACTGGTACAGAAGTTCACTCAGATACTGCGGTGCGAGACCGTTAAGTGCTTTATACGTCAGTAGTAGTATTTTATAATCAGTGTGAGATGTAATTGGGAGCCAGTGTAGACTGATTAAAACAGGGGTGATGTGGTCGTATTTTCTAGATCTAGTGAGGACCCTCGCTGCTGCATTCTGGACTAACTGAAGCTTATTTATGCACTTACTCGCACACCCAGACAGTAAAGCGTTACAGTAGTCTAATCTAGAAGTAACAAAAGCATGAACTAGTTTTTCTGCATCCTGTAACGACATCATATTTCTAATTTTAGCAATATTTCTTAGGTGAAAGAAGGCGATCCTGGTGATATTATTCACGTGAGACTCAAAGGAAAGACTCGGGTCAATAATCACACCAAGGTCTTTGACAGCCGTACACACTGAAACAGAAACACCATCCAGAGATGCTACGTAATCAGAAAGTTTGCTTCTAGCTGCATGTGGTCCTAGTAAAAGTACTTCCGTCTTATCTGAGTTGAGCAGAAGAAAGTTATTAAGCATCCACTGTATAATGTCCTTTACACACTCCTCAACATTGTTAAGCTGATCTCTCTCATCTGGCTTTGCTGAAATATACAGCTGTGTGTCATCAGCATAGCAATGGAAGCGAATCCCATGTTTATGAATGATTTCACCAAGAGGCAGCAGATATAAAGAGAAAAGCAGTGGGCCTAAGACAGATCCTTGAGGAACACCAAACTTTACCTCATAGAGTGTGGAGAACTCACCATTTACATCCACAAACTGATAGCGATCAGTCAAATAAGACCTGAGCCAAGAGAGAGCTGTTCCCTTTATTCCTACAACGTTCTTAAGTCCAGCAAGCAGTATAGTGTGATCAATGGTGTCAAAAGCTGCACTGAGGTCGAGCAAAACAAGTAAGGAGACAAAACCCTGATCAGAGGCCAATAACAGGTCATTTACCACCTTAACTAGCGCCGTCTCTGTGCTATGATGAGGCCGAAATCCTGACTGATACACTTCAAAAATGTTATTCATAAGTAGGTGTGAGCAGAACTGCTGTGCTACAACCTTTTCTAAAATTTTGGATATAAAGGGGAGATTTGATATCGGTCTGTAGTTGGACAACTGACATGGGTCAAGGTCAGGTTTCTTAATAAGGGGGTGGATAACTGCCAGTTTGAAGGATTTAGGTACATAACCAGTGCTAATGGAAGAGGTAATTATTTTTAAAACAGGTTTGATTATCTCTGGAGTTATCTGTTTAAAGAAACTAGTAGGCAGGGGATCGAGAATGCAGGTTGATGATTTTGATGAGGAGATTAATGAAATTAAGTCATTCTCATGAATAGGAGTGAAGCTTTGTAGTTGATTGTCCGTTATAATTACACTGCTGTCTACAGGGTTACTTGTAAAATAATTTGGATTTATATTAACCGTCTGGATTTCTTGCCTGATGTTTTCAATTTTATTATTAAAAAAGTTCATGAAATCATTACTACCTATTGATGGTGTGCATGTGAGTGCAGTGCTTTTATTTCCTGTTCATTTTGCTACCGTGCTGAATAAAAATCTAGGATTATGCTTGTTATTTTCTATTAGGGTGGAGAAATATGCTGATCAGCAGCACTAAGAGATTTTCTATAATTTAAGAGGCTCTCCTTCCATGATATTTGAAATACTGTTAATTTTGTTTGACGCCATTTACGTTCTAATTTTCGAGTGGTCTGTTTTAAGGTGTGTGTATGATCAGTATACCACTGTGCTAATTTTTTCTCCCTGATCATTTTGGTCTTAAGGGGCGCTCCATCATCTAGAGTGTAACGTAACGTTGTTTCTAGATGTTCAGTGGCCCAGTCGAGCTCTGCGGGGTCTGACGGAGATCTATCTAATATCGTAATTTCGGGAAGATTATTAATAAATTGCGCTGCTGTAGCTGACGTGAAAGTACGCTTAACACGATAACGTGGTGAGGTAGAACTGCAATGACTTAGGCAAATTTTAAACGAGATTAGATAATGGTCTGAAATAACTTCAGACTGTGGAATTATGACTAAGTTTTTTATTTTTAATCCAAATGTTAACAACAAATCAAGAGTGTGTCACCACTATGAGTGGGTCCTATAACATTCTGATTAATTCCAACTGAATCTAGTATGGACACAACTGCTGCTCCTAAGGAGTCTTCCTGATTATCAAAATGAATATTAAAGTCTCCAATAATTAATGCTTTGTGTAAAGAAGTAGCTACATTTGTAATGAAATCTGCAAATTCTATCAGAAAATCAGAGTCGGGCCCCTGGGGGTCTATAAATAATAATTAGTGGAATTAACTGGCTTGACCTGCTTTCGGACACTGAATATTTTATGTTGGTGTAAAGAACTTCAAATGTTTTACATTTGTGTTTAGTCTTTTGTGTGACGTTTAGATTATTATTATAAATAGCTGTGACTCCGCCTCCTCTGCCATTTAGACGGGGTTGGTGTATGTAACTATACCCAGGAGGACTCGCCTCATTTAATGCTACATATTCATTCGATTTAATCCACGTTTCTGTCAAACACATTATATTAAACTCCTAGTCGGTAATAATTTCGTTTATACACTGTGTGCACAATTGTTAAGCAAGTTGTATTTTTGAGGATATATTTTGTTATTGTACATCTACAGTGCTCTTGGTCAATCCAAAATGTTAACAAACCCTCAAATCTGAACATTTAAGTAGTAAAAGTGAAATTTTGGCTTTCTTAAGAGAATATCTACATGTACACCATTATTAGGCAACTATTAGTGTGCAGAATTATTATGCAACTAAATGAAAAACAAAGATTTTTCCATCTCACTTGTTTATTTTCACCTGTTAAAGTGAGAATAATAAACAAACTCAAAATTTACAAAAGAACATTTCTGAAATTTCAAAAAGAAAACCTCAGTGACCAATAAAGCCACCCTTCTTTTCCATAACAGTCACAAGCCTTCCATTCACAGAGTTAGTCAGTTTCTTGATCTTTTCAGAATCAACTTTTTGTGTCTGCCGCAACCACGGCCTCCCAGACACTGTTCAGAGAGGTGTACTGTTCACCTTCACTGTACATTTACTGCTTAAGAAGGGCCCAAAAGTTCTCAATAGAGTTTAAGTCAGGTGAAGAAGGGGGCCATGTCATTAGTTTTTTTTATCTTTAAGGCCTTTACTGGCCACACAGTGGAGTACCTGATTGCATGTGATGGAGCGCTGTCTTGCAAAGTCTTCCTGAAAGATGCAGACTTTTCCCTGTACCACTGCTTGAAGAAAGTGTCTTCTAAAAATTGGCAGTAGGTCTGAGAGTTGATTTTGAGTCCATTTTCAACCCGAAAAGGTCCAACTAGCTCATCTTTAATAATACCTGCCCATACTAGTACCCCACCTCCACCTTGCTGGCATCGAAGTGTCAGAGTCGAAGTGGAGTTCTGTGTCCGTTACTGATCCAACCATGGGCCCATCCATCTGGTCCGTCAAGATTCACTTTCATCTCATCAGTCCACAAAACCTTTAAAAAAATCTGTCTTCAGATATTTCTTGGCCCATTCTTGACGTTTCAACTTATGTGTCTTGTTCAGAGGTGGTCGGGTTTCAGCCTTTCTTACCTTGGTCATGTCTCTGAGAACTGAACACCTCGTACTTCTTGACACTCCAGGTAGTTTGCAGTTGTGGAATATGGCAGCACTGGAGGATAATGGGTTCCTGGTAGCTTCATGTTTGATTCTTCTCAAATCTTCGGCGGTTAATTTGAGTCTTTTCTTCTTGTTCGTTTCTTGCGACCCTGTTGACTATTTGCTACAAAACGTTTGATGGTTCTGTGATCACACCCCAATATCTTAGATATTTCAAAAGTGCTGCATCCCCGTGAAAGACTTATTAAAATTTTTTACTTTTCAGAGTCAGTTAAATCTCTGTTTGGGCCCATTTTTCCTGAGGAGAAGAATCTGCCTAATAATTATGCACACCTTGATAAAGGGGTGTTGATCTCCATAGGCCACACCCTCCATCATAACACAAATACACATCACCTGATATGCATTAAATCCAATAAGCATTCAAGTTTAATCAGCTTGGACTTGAAAAATTACGGATAGAATGATGATATGGTCAAAATAATCACTTGCCTAATAATTGTGCACACAGTGTAGTCAGCGCTTTTGGCGTGAGAGATCTAATATTCAGCAGTCCTATTTTTAGATCAGAGGTGCTGCTGTGCGTTCAGTCCTATTTAATTTAATGTTAATCAGGTTACTTAAACAGACTTTCTGATAATTCCTATATTTTGGTTTTGCTCGGGGGACAGACACAGTCTCAATATGGTGGATCCTGAGTGACGACTCTGTGCAGCTAGCAGACGGTCGGTTTAGCCTGTCTGTCTGCTCCCTGGCCTTGGCTCTAGACAGTCACTTGTTAACTAGTGCTGTTCTGAGACTATGACCTATACTACAAGAAATGAGAGCAGCACCTTCCCGGGTGGGATGGACACCGTCCCGCCCTAACAGGCCAGCCTTGCCCCTTTAAAATTGCTCCAATTATTAATGAAGCCCACATTGTTTTTGGAGCACCACTTGGACATCCAGCAGTTCAGCGACCATAACCTGCTGTAGGCTACATCGCCACATCGCATTGGGATGGGGCCAGAGCATACTACAGCATCGGACATTGCCTTCGCTAATTTACACACCTCTATAATATTACTCTTAGTAACCTCTGACTGTCGAAGGCGTATATCATTAGCTCCTGTGTGAAAAACTATCTTAGAGAACCTGTGCTTTCCTAAGAATCTAAGCTGACCTGCTATGTCCGGCACCCTGGCTCCCGGTATACACATAACCTGTGCTGCTGGTGCCCCTAAAGGTCTAGCTAATTTCACGTGCCTCAGAATGGAGTCTTCTAAAACCAGAGCTCTTTCAGGTTTCTCAGCGGGTGCTTCACTAAGGAGAGCAAACCTGTTGGACACGTGAAGCGGGGAGGAATGGTGCTCCCGTGGGCGAGCCTTAGCGTTAGCTTTGGCTTTGCGAGTATGCCGCCGAGTCGTCACCCATTCGCCCCGCTGCGAGGGCTCTAATGCCGGAGTCGGGGGAATATTACCTTCACCTAGGGCATCCAGACTTTCCCCTGCAGAACCTGGACTGCTCTCACACTCACTACTTCTCTCTAGACTCTGGATGCGCTCCTCTAATGCTAAGGATGATAGTGATAATAATGGTGATGATGATGGTAGTGATGATGATGATGGTAGTGATGATACTGATAGTAGTGATGATGATGGTAGTGATGATGATGATGGTAGTGATGATGATGATGAGGATGATGGTAGTGATAATGAGGATGATGGTAGTGATGATGATGATGATGGTAGTGATGATGATGATGATAGTGATGATAATGATGGATATGATGGTAGTGATGATGATGGTAGTGATGATGATGATGGTAGTGTTAATGATGATGATGGTAGTGATGATGATGATGATATGATGGTAGTGATGATGGTAGTGATGATGATGGTAGTGATGATGATGATGATGGTAGTGATGATTCTGATAGTAATGATGATGATAGTGATAATAATGATGATGATGATGATGATAGTGATGATGATAGTGATAATGATGATGATGGTAGTGATGATGATGATGATGGTAGTGATGATGATGGTAGTGATGATACTGATAGTAGTGATGATGATAGTGATAATAATGATGATGATGGTAGTGATGATGATTGTAGTGATGATGATGATGGTAGTGATGATGATGATGATGGTAGTGATGATGATGATGATGATGGTAGTGATGATGATGATGATGATGGTAGTGATGATACTGATAGTAGTGATGATGATAGTGATAATGATGATGATGATGATGGTAGTGATGATGATGATGATGGTAGTGATGATGATGATGATTGTAGTGATTATGATGATGGTAGTGATGATGATGATGATGGTAGTGATGATGATGATGATGGTAGTGATGATACTGATAGTAGTGATGATGATAGTGATAATAATGATGATGGTAGTGATGATGATGATGATGGTGATGGTAGTGATGATACTGATAGTAGTGATGATGATAGTGATAATAATGATGATGATGGTAGTGATGATGATGATGATGGTAGTGATGATACTGATAGTAGTGATGATGATAGTGATAATAATGATGATGATGGTAGTGATGATGATGATGATGGTAGTGATGATGATGATGATTGTAGTGATGATGATGATGGTAGTGATGATGATGATGATGGTAGTGATAATGAGGATGATGGTAGTGATAATGATGATGATGGTAGTGATGATGGTGAAATAAAAAATGTGTGTGAGCGCCTCTTGCTGTCTGAAATTAAACACAAACTCGTAACAATTCATTAATGCAATAAAAATGAATATTCCTTAAATATCTTTCACATTTCTTCTATTTATTACTATTGTTTTTGTTTGTTTATTTTACGTATTTAAGGATAAATTCGATAATTTGACGCATTTTCTATAATTGTGTGCACGCGCACCTCTGGTGTTTAGAGTCAATACATCAATTAGAAATGGTGATTAGTTTAGCTCCGCCCCCTGACTGCAGTGAGTAAAATGGCAGTTTACATAAATAAATATATAAATAAATAACTTTATTTTGGAAATGTATCAGACACTGGAACAGTTTTAACTACTGACAGGAACAAAGGAGTTCTATTAGCTGTGTGTGTGTGTGTGTGTGTGTGTGTGTGTGTGTGTGTGTGTGTGTGTGTGTGTGTGAGTGAGAGATATTACAAGCAAACAATACAAACATTTACATCACTTCTCTAAAAGTTCACATTGTGTCAGATTTCATTAAAGCATTAAAGTGCAGTGTGACTGTGAGATTTGAGGAGGACAAGGTGGAGGTTGTGCAGGAGGAGGACAAGGTGGTGGAGAAGAATGAGTTGGTGGTGGAGAAGGATGAGGTGGAGGTGGAGGAGGAAGAGGTGGTGGAGGAGGATGACATGATGGAAAATGAGGAGGTGGTGGTGAAGGATAAGGTGGAGGAATAGGAGGATGAGGAAATAAGAGGTGGAGAAGGAAGAGGGGAAATTAGGAGAAAGAGGTCGTAGAGGATAAGGTGGAGGAGAAGAAAGATCAGTCCATTATTGATGTGTTTAATCAGAGCGTTTATCTAACCCTACATTATAGAAGCTGTTCATCAGTCACATTGAGATCATCACAAATCAGATTAAACTGGATCAGGTTTTAAATTCTACTGAATAAATTCAATTCATTTTACATTAAAGTTACAAAGTTTAAATAATAAAACAGTTTTTTATATAAAATAAAACTAATGTGAATATAGAAAAGCAGGAAGTTCTTCAGAACAAACATCATGCATCTCTAATGATCAGGAAATGCTAGCATGTGTGCTCACTATCCTCCATGCTAAAGCTACTCTTGCTGCTGTTCTTTGGTGAAAGTCTTGTTGTTAATGGTAAAACTTTCTCCTCAATCAGTCGGTCATGTCCAGCACCAGCTGACTTGGCAATTCCACAGACCCCAGGGTCAGAGGTCATGATGCAGGCTTCTGTTGGCGTGTCACGTTTACTCAGCATTGGCTCCTGTTTGATTGGACATGCAGAACATTCTGGAGAGCAGAGAGTTGAGGGAGCAAGTCCATGAGCCTGAGCTTGAATCTCTAACTCCTGCTTTAGCATTAGTAAAGAGAAAAGAGAACATGATAATCAGAAGTTCTTTCAGCACACACAATGATTAGGAGAATAAAGATGCAAGAGGGCTGTACCTTCACCCGCAGCATCAGCTGGTGGTTAGCAATCTCCAGGTTCTTCTGCCAGCTTTCCTGCTCTTTGGCATGTTGCTGATCCCTCTGCAGCTTCCTGATGTAGTCCACTGATGCCTTCAGAATAGTGCCCTTATTCCAGCGCAGGTCTCTGAAAACACACACACACACACACACACACACACACACACACACACACACACACACACACACACACACACACACACAGACACACAGACTGAGGTGTGAGCAGCAGGTGTGATGGTGTGGTGCAGTAGCAGTGATGGTGTGATAATAGACCTACGGGTCACTGGATTTGGGGATGAGTGTGCTGAGCTCTTTAATGCGGTCATTGATGTTGAAACGTCGTCTTCTCTCAACTAAATGAACGTAACACACACACAGAGATCAGATCCTTAAACTAATGCAGCTTAAAAAGAAAGTGGTGGAGGAACTCACTCAGGTTGTGGTTGTCTTTTTTCTGCCGTTCTTTTGCGAGAGCTCGAGCGTCTGCATCTGAGAGATCAAAAACAACAGCTTTAGATTTTGTTTCTTTTTAAATGACCAAATTTTAAAACGAAATTAACCATCTGTGTGTGTGTGGTGTGTGTGTGTGTGTGTGTGTGTGTGTGTGTGTGTGTGTGTTTGACAGAGGAGGGAAGTAGTGAAGTATAAATATTTTGTTATTGAACTTAAGTAGATTTTTCTGCTATCAGTTTTTCATTCACTTTATTTCTCATTATTAATTATTTATTTCTCTTTACTTTATTTAACTTTTTACTTTCACTCATTACATTTTTACACAAATATCTGTACTTTTTACTTCTTACATTTTCAAAACAGACTCTGTACTTTTACGTTTTTTTGATCGTACAGATAAGAGCAATACATCGATCAAATCTGTAAAGGGTATACTTTTATTTGTATACACTCATAATAACAACAAAACTGTGCTCTTGTAAAATAAAGAAAACACACAGGTTGAGCGCTGTCATCTCTGTCATCTCTCTTCACAGACACACAATTAAAATAACCTGAATCTCAGTGAATATTTGCCTCACATACATAATAAATATATGTATAGAAAGCTTGAAAAGTCTAAGGGTTAGGTCTAAGTCTAACCCTAACCCTTATTTGTCAAATACACATTACAGCACAGTGAAATTTGCTCTTCGCATATCCCAGGGTGCTCAGAAGCTGGGGGTCAGAGCGCAGGGTCGGCCATAATACGGCACCAATTATTCACATTGAATACAAATATTCTCTGATTTTGTAATTCGTATGAAAGTTATAAGAGGTGCAATTTTCCGGTATCACTTCATTAACTGTCCGTGTGGAAACATAGCAAAAGGTTCCGTTTGGTGTCCTGATGATTTATGTAATTTAAAACACCAGAATTACTTTAAACATTTACAAGAATATTTTTCTGGTTTCACAAATAATAAAAATGCATTTGCATAAAGCATCAATATTTGTTGATGCCATGCTGATTAGAGTATTAAAAATCGATTTTACAACAGCCCTAATAATAATATGACGTGAGGTTTAGTTACCAGCGTGACATTAAAACAGGTAGTAATAATCACTGCTTTTTACTGAAGTACATGTCAGAGCCCAAACTTCTTTACTTTAACTCGAGTGGAAAAAGTACAGTCAGAAAAGTACAGTCAGTCTTCACCTTTTACCAGTCTTTTAAAACATCAGTATTTGCACCTCTACTGAGTGAAGGATGTGTTTACTTTTGCCACATGTGTGTGGTGTACTTGCCATAGAACTCCCTCTTGATGTTGGGCAGGTTCTCAGGGCAGGAAGCACTGATAGAGATGGTTGGTGGAGCTAAACTCTGATTGTTATAAGCATCCATCAGATTCACTGACAATGACATCTACAGGTTAAAACACACACACAATTCAGTACAGCAACTTGGTGAATGGAGACACAGTCCCAGAAAGAAAACGCAACTGTGGTCGAAATATCCTACAAAGGAAATGTATTTGAAATCTGTGGTTCTTCATTGTACCCCTAATGAACAGTTCTTGAACGCACTGTTTTTAACCACCAACCTGTCTGTCTCACAGAACAATATCCAGAATTCCAACCAGTCTGCATTCAAAGCGGCACATTTCACAGAGACGGCCCTTTTGCAGTCACTGAGAAACTCCATGCTGTAGATCAGCCAAGCTGCCATCTGTCCTCATCCTCCTCGACCTTTCAGCAGCATTCGACACAGTCAACCATAAGACTCTCTTGTCTACCCTTCAGGGGATGTAACACAAACCAGGTAACATGGAGGGGGTCCACAGCTGCCCCATGCAGACTCTCCACTGGTGTCCCACAAAGCTCAGTACTTGGTCCTCACCTTTTCTCCCTTTATACCCACTCTATCAGTAAAGTTATATTCTTACATTGGTTTTCTTACCACTGCCATGCTGATGACACTTAACTCATCTTCTCCTCAATCCCTCAGATAGCACAGCTTCTGCTCGGGTCTTAGCATGTCTGGTGGGCATATCTTTGTGTCCTTTCTAGATTCAGTAGGAATTAATCAAAATGTTATAGGACCCACTCATAGTGGTGACACACTCTTGATTTAATACTAACATTTAATATGGGATTTAATATGAGAATATTTAATATGAGAAAATAAATAATAATTCCACAGTCTGAAGCAGACCACTCTAAAATTAGAATGTAAATGGAGTCAAACCAAACTGACAGTATTTCAAACAGCATGGAAGGAGAATCTCCTGAGTTGTAGAAAATCTCTTAGTGCTGCTGATCATCATATTTCTCCACCCTCATAGAAAATAACAAGCAGAATCCTAGATTTTTATTCTGTATTGCAGCAAAATGAACAGGAAATAAAAGCACTGCACTCACATGCACACCATCAATAGGTAGTAATGATTTCATCAACTTTTTAATAATAAAGTTGAAAAATTCAGGAAAAATATCCAGAGGATTAAAATAAATCCAGACTATTTTATAAATAACACTGTAGACAGCAGTGTAATTATAACAGACCATCAATTACAAAGCTTCACTCCTATTCAAGAGAACGTCTTCATTTCATTTATTTCCTCATCAAAATCATCAACCTGCATTCTCCATCCCTCACCTACAAGTTTCCTCAAACAGATCACTCCAGAGGTAATTCAATCTGTTTTAAAAATAATAAACTCTTCCATCAGCACTGGTTTTTGTACCTAAATCCTTCAAACTGCAGTTATCAATCCCCTAATTAAGAAACCTGACCTTTACCCTGTCAGCTGTCCAACTACAGTCCAATATCAAACCTCCCCTTTATCTCCAAGATTCTAGAAAAGGTTGTAGCACAGCAGTTCTGCTCACATTTACTGAGGAATAAAATATATGAAATGTATTAGTCAGAATTTAGGCCTCGTCATAGCACAGAGACGGCGCTAGTTAAGGTGGTAAATGACTGTTATTGGCCTCTGATCAGGGTTTTGTCTCTTTACTTGTTTTGCTCGACCTAAGTGCAGCTTTTCACACCATTGATCATAATATCCTGCTTGCTGGACTGGAGAACGTTGTTGGACTAAAGGGAACAGCTATCAGTTTGATGATGTAAATGGTGAGTTCGTCACACTCTCTGAGATAAATTCTGGTGTTCCGCAAGGATCTGTCTTAGGCCCACTGCTTTTTTCTTTATATCTGCTGCCTCTGAGTGAAATTATGCATAAACATGGTATTAGCTTATAGGCTGAAGTTGAAGGAGGCAGAAAAACTAGTTGATGCTTTTGTAACATCTAGATTAGACTACTGTAACGCTTTACTGTCTGGGTGTTGGAGTAAGTGCAGAAATAAGCTTCAGTTAGTTCAGAATGCAGCAGCAAGAGTCCTCACTAGATCTAGAAAATATGACCACATCAGCCCTGTTTTAATCATCTACACTGCTCCCAATTACATCTCACACTGATTATAAAATACTACTACTGACATTTAAAGCACTTAACGCTCTCACGCCGCAGTATCTAAGTGAACTTCTGTACCAGTATGATCCTCCAAGCCTACTTAGATCAAAAGATGCAGAAATAATGAAGACTACAGCAGGGGGCAGATGTTTCTCCTATAAAGCCCACAGTTATGGAACAACCTTCCAACCAGTGTTCGGGACTCGGACACAGTCTCAGTGTTCAAGTCGAGGCTGAACACATTTATTTAGTCAAACCTTTTATCAGTAGATTTCTTTTCTTAGGTAAAGGCGCAGATCTGGAGGGATCATGGATATGGAGTGTTTGGTGAACTGGTATATTTGGATGCTGTCGTCTCCTCACTCTTACACGTTCACTCAGGTTTGTTGATGGTGGTGTGGTGGGTCGTCTCTTATCCCAGAGATCCTAATGTCTGTGTTTCCTTCTGGTTCTGCCTTTTAGTTCTGCTGCTATAGCGAGTCTTGTTCTCTCCTTCTCTCTCTCTCTCGTTAAAAATGTTCCTGAGGTACCAGTGGTCAGTGTTCTTTTTTTTTTTTTTTCTTCTTCTTTTCAACTGTTACTGAGTAACTGAAGAACTTTGAGGATGGATTTGGACTGTAATTAATATCAACAGTCTGCTACAATTTGCTCAGGACCACAGTTTGTATGAACAGTTCTGCATGTAAACATCACTAAACAGTTTCTAACCTCAACACTAATGGAACTGTAATGATGGACATTCAGTGTTGAGGATGAGGTTCTCTTCAGAGTCTGGTTCCTCAAAAGGTTTCTTTCTCATGAAGTCTCAGGGAGTTTTTCCTCCACCACAGTCACCACTGGATCACTGATTAGGGAGAAACTTATAAGGCACAAACTGATAGACACTAAACTTCTCCATTCTTTATAGAACTTTAGAACCTCTTTATCTCTGTAAAGAAACTTTGGGAAAATTATCATAGTTAAAAACTCCAAACAAATAAAACTGAACTGAAATGAAATTGTTTATAGACTGATGGTATTCTTAGTCTGTGTCCTGATGAACCAGCATAGAGTGAAGCACCTTTTAAAAAGGAAACAAACTCTTGAATCTGACTTGTGTGCACTACTGTATGTGCTGCACCTTGACCTGCAACTCCCAGCATGCTGAAGTTTTGCAGACTACAGGAGGTGTCCCAGCTCTTTAAGCTTTTGGCTTTAAGCTTTTTTGTTGCACTTAATTAACAGATCATGATTATGTCCTGAAACAGCATGACAGTTATCAACTATATACTTTACAGAGATCATGTATTCCTGAGCTCAGGCTGGAATAAATTCCAGGTGATGGTCAGGTATTCACAAGCTTTTTGCCAATGCAGTGTACATACAGTCATCTGTGTAATTCACCACACTAATCCCAGGCTTAATGTATTTATGCTGCTGTAGGACCCACAATTCCCTCCAGGGATCAGGAAAGTTTATTCAGTCACCTATTGATCCATCTTCCTATCATGGAATTTTATGATCTGTAGATTATTCTTTCAAACAGACGCTCAATAAAGTGTGACCTCTGCATTTCTTTTATTATTTCTTTTTTTATATTTGATCTCTCTCTCTCTCTCTCTCTCTCTCTCTCTCTCTCTCTCTCTCTCTCTCTCTCTCTCTCTCTCTCTCTATATATATATATATATATATATATATATATATATATATATATAAAGAAACGTATGCTAACAACAACAATGATGATTTTTGTTATCATTACAATGATCTGAATTTCATAAAAAACACACACACACACACACACACACACACACACACACACACACACACACACACAGACAGAGATTTAGGTGTCACACAGGCATCTACAACAATATGGTGCTCCCAGGCCAAGATGCCAATTTGTGTGTGTTTGTGTATGTTTGTGATTATAGCTGACAGACAGAGCAGCAGTGTAAGTGTAAATTAGTGCTTTTTTCGAGCGTGCACACACACTCTCATCTCTGTCTTTTAACTTCCCTCTGAGTTTAAAGTGAGAATTACAGACCATCCGTAATGTTTTTGGCGCAGTTGCACTCAGTAGGTTTTTTCTCAGGTTTCTCACCAATGTAGCTGTTGCCAAGTCTCACACTGGTCTGAAAAAGTGAAACCTAAAACTGCTTCGTCTGACACACAAGAAATACTTAACGTCACTGTGAACTGTAATAACCCTTCCTGACCTGACTAACACCTAATGACATTTTCTGAAATATTAAGAAGTGACAGAAGGAGGTAAAGAATATTTCCATTGTGTTACATTTTACTTGTGATTTGATTACAGTCTCTGTAGTTATTTGATCTGACAGTGGCAGCATGGCTTTCTGTTCAAAAACATGCTAGAAGGTGGATTTGCCATGATAAACTAAATGGAAATGAGTGTGTGAATGAGTGTGTGAATGATGGTCTGTGGTTAATCGTCGCCTCACACCTTGAGACCCTGAGACAGTCTTTGAATCTCACCCACCTGACCAGGATAGAGGGCTTACTAAAGATAAAGTGTGTGTGTGTGTGTGTGTGTGTGTGTGTGTGTGTGTGTGTGTGTGTGTGTGTGTGTGTGTTACATTCAGTAGTTAAATTGGGGCGGAGCTTTGTTTCTGCAGTAATTAAAAAATGTAAATTTTTAAATGGTCTAATAAAAATAAAATGTTTAAGAGTGAAACAGGAAGTTTACATACCGTGTTGTTCATGTGAATTGTGGATTCCAGCGGCATCCTAAGCATTTCATCACTGTAACTTGACTCCAAACCGATGATGTCATCGATTACATCACCCATCTGGAAATAAACAGACAGAAATGCTGATTAACACTAACCCTTTTATTAACACTGATTTATGCTGAAAAGCCACAACTAAAAATATTATTAACTACAAAGTGTTCCAGCGTTACTCAGTGTGGATGTCAATGAAGTTAATTATATTACTGATGTTAATGTTACAGTGTTATTAACACTGTCAGTGTTACAGTGTTTGGGTGTTAATTACAAAGAGCTGTAGTCAGAGACTGTTTGGGAAAGTTATAATTTTTTCATTTATATTCGGGTTATGCAGCTGATGAAACTGAATTTCTGTGCTTTAGAATATTTAATTGTAGTGCACATCTCTGAGGTTTCCAGATTTTAGAATTATTCAAGATGAAAATTTCAATTATGATTAAAGAGTCGATTTTAACACATGCATTTAAACACAATAATAATCAGCGATAATGTGTATGAGTGTGTGTGTGTGTGTGTTTGTAAATTAATAAAGTGAGTTTACACACTGCAGAGGATAGATGAGTATGTGTACCTCTCTCTCGCTGGTAGAGCTAAGGGTGAGTAAAGCCATGGGACTGTTGGGGGCGCTGTTCACCTGACCAGCTGAAATTCCCCCAGGGTCAGAAGAATGATTGGAACAGGGCATGCTGGGAAATGGGCTGAGTGTGGTCGATAAGTATGCTTTCACCTGCTGTCTCTGTGCCTGCTGGAGATGATACTTTGTAGGGTTTTCTAAATGAGACTTCACCTGCAGCCGCAAAGAGAGAGAGGGAGAGAGAGAGAGAGAGAGAGAGAGAGAGATATGATAGTGTGGGTTGCGGTCAGGTGCATAAATAGATTAACACTTAAACAAGTGAAACAAAAGTAAGAATAAAACTTGTTAACATTTATAACAGGAGCGAAAAACATGAAAATGGATAGAATTCTTCTTCTTTCGGCTGCTCCCATTAGGGGTCGCCACAGCGTATCATCCGTCTCCATACCACCCTGTCCTCTTCATCTGCCTCTTTTACACCAACTACCTGCATGTCTTCCCTCACCACATCCATGAACCTCTTTCTTGGCCTTCCTCTTTTCCTCCTACCTGGTGGCTCCATCCTCAGCATTCTTCTACTAATATAATTCATGTCCCTCCTCTGCACATGTCCAAACCATCTCAATCTCGCCTCCCTCACCTTGTCACCAAAACATCCTACATGCGCTGTCCCTCTAATAAACTCATTTCTAATCTTGTCCATCCTCGTCACTCCCAACGAAAATCTTAACATCTTCAGCTCTGCTACCTCCAGCTCCACCTCCTGTCTTTTACTCAATGCCACAGTCTCTAATCCATACAACATCGCAGGTCTCACCACAGTCCTATAAACTTTCCCTTTCATTTTTGCAGATACCCTGCTATCACAAATCACTCCTGTCACTCTTCTCCACCCACTCCACCCTGCCTGCACTCTTTTCTTCACTTCTCTAACACACTCTCCATTACTTTGTACTGTTGACCCCAGGTACCTGAACTCCTCCACCTTCTCCACCTCTTCTCCCTGCAACCACATCACTCCACTGCCCTCCCTCTCATTCACACACATGTATTCTGTCTTACTCCTACTGACTTTCATTCCCCTTCTCTCCAGCGCATATCTCCACCTCTCCAGGCTCTTCTCAACCTGCTCCCTACTCTCACAACAAATCACAATATCATCCGCAAACATCATAGTCCAGGGAGACTCCTGTCTGACCTCGTCCATCAACCTGTCCATCACCACTGAAAACAGGAAAGGGCTCAGGGCCGATCCTTGATGCAGTCCAACCTTCACCCTGAACCAGTCTGTCGTTCCTACTGCACACTTCACTGCTGTCACACTGTCCTCATACATGTCCTGCACCACCCTCACATACTTCTCTGACACATGAGACTTCCTCATACAATACCATAACTCCTCTCTTGGCACTCTGTTGTACGCTTTCTCTAAATCCACAAACACACAATGCAACTCCTTCTGTCCTTCTCTATACTTCTCCATCAACATCCTCAAAGCAAATAATGCGTCTGTGGTGCTCTTCCTCTGCATGAAACCATACTGTTGCTCACAGATGGTCACCTCTTCTCTCAGCCTGGCTTCCACTACTCTTTCCCATAACTTCATGGTGTGATCAACTTAATTCCCCTGTAGTTACTGCAGGTCTGCACATCTCCCTTATGCTTAAAGATCGGTACCAGCACACTCCTTCTCCATTCCTCAGGCAACTTCTCACCTTCCAAAATCGTGTTAAACAATCTGGTTAAAAACTCCACTGCCATCTCTCCTAAACATCTCCACGTTACCACCGGTATGTCATCTGGTCCAACCGACTTTCCATTCTTCATCCTCTTAATCGCTGCTCTCACTTCCTCCTTACTAATCCTATCTACATCCTGCTTCACCAACTCCACATCATCCAACCTTCTCTCTCTCTGATTTTCCTCAGCTGCTCAAAATACTCCCTCCATCTTCTCAACACACTCTCCTCACTAGTCAACACATTTCCCTCTCCATCCTTTACTGCTCTAACTTGCAGTACATCCTTCCCAGCTCGGTCCCTCTGCCTGGCCAATCGGTATAAATCCTATTCTCCTTCCTTAGTGTCCAACCTCTCATACAGCTCCTCATATGCCTTTTCCTTGGCTTTCGCCACGTCCCTTTTTACCTTCTGCTGCATTTCCTTGTTCTCCTGCTTACAGGGTGATATGGCTACAGCCATATCACCCTGTAGCCCAAGACAGCTTGCCCACTGAAGCTAAGCAGGGTTGAGCCTGGCCAGTACTTGGATGGGAGACCACCTGGGAAAAACTAGGTTGCTGCTGGTAGAGGTGTTAGTGAGACCAGTGTGGGTCCTAACACCCCAGTATAGTGACGGGGACACTATACTGTAAAATTTTTTTTTTAAAAAAGCACCGTCCTTCGGATGAGACGTTAAACCGAGGTCCTGACTCTCTGTGGTCATTTAAAAATCCCAGGATGTCTTTCGAAAACGAGTAGGGGTGTGCCCCGGCATCCTGGCCGAACTTGCCCGCTGGCCTACTAATCATCCCCTCATATTAATTGGCTATATCACTCTATCTCCTCTCCACTAATATGCTGGTGTGTTGTGGGCGTTCTGGCGCAATATGGCTGCCGTCGCATCATCCAGGTGGATGCTGCACATTGGTGGTGGTGGTTGAGGAGAATCCCCCCTTTCATATGTAAAGCGCTTTGAGTGCTGCAGAAAAGCGCTATATAAATGTAATGAATTATTATTATTATTATTATTACTTTTCTCATCACTCTGTCTATTCCACTTCTGTTTCTCCAACCTCTTTCTCCTTATGCTCTCCTGCACTTCCTCATTCCACCACCACGTCTCCTTGTCTTCCTTTATATTTCCAGATGTCACACCAAGTACTTTTCTAGCTGTCTCCCTCATCACTCCTGCAGTAGTTGCCCAATCATCCAGCACCTCTTCACCACCACCGAGCTCCTGTCTGACCTCTTCCCTGAACCTCACACTACACTCTTCCTCCTTCAGTTTCCACCATCTTATTTTTCTTTCAGTCCTTACTCTCCTCCTTTTCTTCTTCGCCTCCAAAACCATCCTACAGACCACCATCCGATGCTGTCTAGCTACACTGTCCCCTGCCAACACCTTACAGTCTCCAATCTCCTTCAGGTTGCATCTCCTGCATACCATCCTTTTGGCAAAATCTACCACCATCTGCCCTTCCACATTCCTCTCCTTAAAACCATACCTACCCATCACCTCCTCATCACCTCTGTTCCCTTCACCTACATGCCAATTAAAGTCTGCCCCAATCACCAATCTTTCATTCCTACACCTTCTACCACTTCATCTCACTCACTCCAGAATCTTTCCTTCTCCTCCATCTCACAGCCAACTTGTGGAGCATAGGCACTGATGACATTTATCATCATCCCTTCAACTTCCAGCTTCACGTTCATCACCCTATCAGAAACTCTCTTCACCTCCACTGTACTCTTCCTTCAGAATCCCCCTACACCATTTCTCTTTCTATCCACACCATGATAGAACAGTTTAAACACCTACAATGTTCCTGCTCTTACTCCCTTTCCACTTGGTCTCCTGAACACACAGCATATCTACCTTTCTCCTCTCCATCATATCAGCTATCTCTCTCCCTTTACCCGTCATAGTACCAACATTTAAAGTACCAACCCGAACCTCCACTCTCCTACACTTCTCCTTTCCCTGCCGTCTCTGTAGACGTCTTCCTCCTCTCCTTTTCCTCCTTCGGCCAACAGTAGCCCAATTTCCACCGGTACCCTGTCGGCTAACGATACCTGTGGCGGTCGTTGTTAACCCGGGCCTCGACCGATCCGGTATGAAATTCTCATTTGTGATCCACATATTTGATTTGGCACATGTTTTACGCTGGATGCCCTTCCTAACGCAACCCTCCCTATTTACCCGGGCTTGGGTCCGGCACTAAGAGTGCAGTGGCTTGTGCATCCCTAATGGCTGGGTTTGAAAATTGATAGAATTAAACAGATTAAATAAATAAAAGTAGACAAAGACTCTGTGTGTGTGTGTGTGTGTGTGTGTGTGTGTGTGTGTGTGTGTGTGTGTGTGTGTGTGTGTGAGAAACAGACAGAGCCACGTCTCACCCTTAGAACTTCAGGGGGCAAAAGTGTGGTGGTGGAAGGAGCCACAGGGCTGCTGACATCAATAGCAGGACTCTGACTGGGGTAAGATGTAGTGGTTTGCGTTGCAGTGGGCGGAGCATACGGGGAGACGTGGTGTCTACGCTGCTTCTCTCTTCTCTCTTGATCATGAAGCTGTTCACGCATCAGTTGCTGACGCAGAAGGACACGAGACGAAGAGAGACAGGAAAGAGATGAACACTGCTGATCTAACTGAGGTGTACTGCAGGGAGAGAGAGAGAGAGAGAGAGAGAGAGAGAGATAACAGCTGTCTATCTGCAGTCTAAGCCCTGTAACAGCTGATGAAATCATGTGTTAAAGTTTGAATCCCCAACCCCACTGTTTACTCTGTATATATATGAAATTTATACACACACAAACACACACACACACACACACACACACACACACACACACACACACACACACACGCACAAAACATACTTACAGGTTGTTTAATGGTCAGTGTTTACATAGACGCCATGTTACCCTGAATGCAGGAGCACTGAGTGCCCTTAGAGGGTCACTTTGAGTGTGTGTGTGTGTGTGTGTGTGTGTGGGGCATGTGTGTGGCTAGTGGGAGGGTGAGTTCAGGAGAGTTGGCAAAGATTATGTGTATGTGCACTTGGGGCTGTTAGAGTGGTGTGTGTGTGTGTGTGTGTGTGTGTGTGTGTGTGTGTGTGTGTGTGTGTGTGTGTGTGTGTGTGTGTGTGTGTGTGTGTGAAGACATCTTTATTTTTGTGCTGTAATGAAACTCAGCGTGAGCGCTAACAGCTAAATGCAGTCTGGGTGAGAACACGCCACTCCACCAACTTAATTTTAAACATGATAGCACACTCCCCTCTGATGCCACCCTCAAATGTGCGCACACACACACACACACACACACACACACACACACACACACACTCTTTACAAATGCCACTACACTCCTGTTAAGTAAATCGTGCAGATTTTATTCAGATGCAACACAGAAACTAAATACAATAATTATACTGACCTTCAGGAATCCCTAACAGCACGCACACACACGCACACGCACGCACACACACGCACACACACACACACATATATATATATATATATATATGTGTGTGTGTGTGTGCGTGTGTGTGCGTGCGTGTGCGTGTGTGTGCGTGCTGTTATATATATATATATATATATATTTATTTATTTATTTACACAAACACATACACTCATAGTGTTCAGTTCAGTTTTATTTGTTTGGAGTTTTTAACTATGATAATTTTCCCAATGCGGATTTACAGAGATAAAGAGGTTCTAAAGTTCTATAAAGAATGGAGAAGTTTAGTGTCAGTTTGTGCCTTATAAGTTTCTCCCTAATCAGTGATCCAGTGGTGACTGTGGTGAAGGAAAAACTCCTTGAGACTTCATGAGGGAGAAACCTTGTGAGGAACCAGACTCTAAAGAGAACCTCATCCTCAACACTGAATGTCCATCATTACAGTTCCATTAGTGTTGAGGTTAGAAACT
The DNA here is from genome assembly GCA_039877035.1 of Silurus lanzhouensis. Taxonomy (NCBI): domain Eukaryota; kingdom Metazoa; phylum Chordata; class Actinopteri; order Siluriformes; family Siluridae; genus Silurus; species Silurus lanzhouensis. The sequence continues at coordinate 60,237 of JBCEWE010000783.1, forward strand.
GTTCATACAAACTGTAGGTCCTGAGCACATTGTAGCAGCCTGTTGATATTAATTATTATCATTGTTATAGTTTTTCTATGTGTGTGTGTGTATGTGTTTGTTGTGACTGTGTGTGTGTATGACTGTGTGTGTGTATGAGTGTGTGTGTGTGTGTTTTGTATATGACTGTGTGTGTGTATGAGTGCGTGTGTGTGTGTGTTTGTTGTGACTGTGTGTGTGTTTTGTATATGAATGTGTGTGTTTGTGTGTGTGTGTATGTGTGTTTTGTATATGAATGCGTGTGTATGTGTTTGTTGTGACTGTGTGTATGTGTGTGTTTTGTATATGAATGCGTGTGTGTGTGTGTGTATGAGTGCGTGTGTGTGTGTTTGTTGTGACTGTGTGTGTGTGTGTGTTTTGTATATGAATGTGTGTTTGTGTGTGTGTGTATGTGTGTTTTGTATATGAATGCGTGTGTATGTGTTTGTTGTGACTGTGAGTGTGTGTGTGTGTGTATGTGTGTTTTGCATATGAATGCGTGTGTGTGTATGTGTTTGTTGTGACTGTGTGTGTGTATGTGTTTGTTGTGACTGTGTGTGTGTGTGTGTGCGTGTTTTGTATATGAATGTGTGTGTGTGTGTGTGTGATAAAACGGGAGGTCAGTGCAGACAGTATTATATTACTGCATACATCATGTTTATTATTCCTACAGTCCACAGCTATTTACTATTACTAACCAAACTATTGTTATTTATTGTTGTCTATAAAAACTACAAGCCACACGCGTGCACATTTAACTTTAACACAAAACGCACACACACACACACACAGACAGAGAGAGAGAGAGAGAGGAACGGCTCCATACTGACGCGGAAAGTTGTAAAAAGTTTAAACACATATCCAGCTCCCGGTTTGTGGGCGCTCGCGACCCGCCCGTGTCTCTCCGTACCGCGGTACCGGTATCACCGGACCCTGATAGAGTGACTGACCTGTGTTTGATTGGCTGACTCTTCAGTTCGTAATAAATTTTGGGTTCCTCAGTGAACTCCTCATCGACCTCCAGGTCCGGAACGATCCCGGACTCCGCCTGCATGCTGTCCGGTTCGGACGGGTCAGACCCGCACCGTGCCGCGACGTCCTGTCTGTAGTTCCGCTCCGCGCGTGCTGACTGAGCGCTGCTACACCGGAAACTACATCTCCCACAGTGCACCACCGAGCTCGCGCTCCTGATTTAGGGCACCACACTGTGTGTGTGTGTGTGTGTGTGTGTGTGTGTGTGTGTGTGTGTGTGTGTGTGTGTGTGTGTGTGTGTGTGTGATTTAATTAAATACATCCTTTTATTTCAGTCTTCCTCTGAGAGTGCTGTTAAAGTGATGACCATTTGAAGTAGATGGATTAATTAAAAAAAAAATCCTCCTCCCCATCATCATCATCATCATCATCATCATCATGCTACATATGGTTGAAATGACAATAAAGTTTCTTGACTTGACCATAATCATCATCACCAGCATCATCACTATCTACTAGTCTAGTCTGCTACATTGACTCAGGACTACAGTTTGCTTCTGATCTCCATCACTGCACCTCAACACTCTGAGAGCGTTAAGTGCTTTATACGTCAGTAGTAGTATTTTATAATCAGTGTGAGATGTAATTGGGAGCAGTGTAGATGATTAAAACAGGGCTGATGTGATCATATTTTCTAGATCTAGTGAGGACTCTTGCTGCTGCATTCTGGACTAACTGAAGCTTATTTCTGCACTTCCTCCAACACCCAGACAGTAAAGCGTTACAGTAGTCTAATCTAGATGTTACAAAAGCATCTACTAGTTTTTCTGCATCCTGGAACAACATCATATTTCTAATTTTAGCAATATTTCTAAGGTAAAGGAAAGGCGATCCTGGTGATATTATTCACGTGAGACTCAAAGGAAAGACTCAATAATCACACTGAGGTCTTTGACTGCTGTACACACTGAGACAGAAACACCATCCAGAGATGCTACAGAATTGGGAAGTTTGCTTCTAGCTGCATGTGGTCCTAGTAAAAGTGCTTCCGTCTTATCTGAGTTGAGCAGAAGAAAGTTATTAAGCATCCACTGTATAATGTCCTTTACACACTCCTCAACATTGTTAAGCTGATCTCTCTCATCTGGCTTTGCTGAAATATACAGCCGTGTATCATCAGCATAGCAATGGAAGCGAATACCATGTTTATGTATAATTTCACCCAGAGGCAGCAGATATAAAGAGAAAAGCAGTGGGCCTAAGACAGATCCTTG
>JBCEWE010000771.1:0-71014 GCA_039877035.1 Silurus lanzhouensis
TGCCCCTTGCTTTAATTATTAAAATAAGTTTTCCCCATAACCTTGTGTGCATCCTGCATTTGGGTCCTCCCATCCGGTCACTCTGCACCTACCGGTTACACCCGTGCTCGCTGACAGTCATGGTAATGAATTATCTTTTTGTTTTAAATTTATCACATTTTACTGTTTGCTTTAATTTAATGTATACTTCAGAAAGATTTGTGGTAATAAAAGTTACAGGCACGATATAAAGAAGGTAAGTGTGAAGAGTGAACTGGTTTACCTCAGAAATAAACACCTGTGGACAACTAACCATTCTTAATGATTAGCAGATTACTAGGAAATTGTCGACTAAAATGTGGAAATAACGACTTTTCAGACCATTTTCAACCGTGTTTTCTCCATATAGTGTCCTCATGATAACAGAAGGGTGAAACAGTAGAAGCACTGTGGAGTAATCTTTCTTTCACTACCTTTATAACATGTGTATATAAAATACACAGAGAACCCAAGCCAGTGCACTCTCTGCCGGTCCCAAGCCCGGATAAATGGGGAGGGTTAGGAGAGGCATCCAGCGTAAAACATGTGCCAAATCGAATATGTGGATCACAAATAAGAATTTCATACCGGATCGGTCGAGGCCCGGGTAAACAACGACCGTCATAGGTATCGTTAGCCGACAGGGTGCCGGTGGAAATTTGGCTACTGTTGGCCGAAAGAGGAAAAGGAGAGGAGGAAGACATCTACAGAGACGGCAGGAAAAGAAGTTTAGGAGAGTGGAGGTTCGGGTTGGTACTTTAAATGTTGGTACTATGACTGATAAAGGGATAGAGTTACCTGATATGATGGAGAGGAGAAAGGTAGATATGTTGTGTGTTCAGGAGACTAAGTGGAAAGGGAGTAAGGCCAGGAACATTGGAGGTGTTTAAACTGTTCTATTATGGTGTGGATGGAAAGAGAAATGGTGTAGGGGGGATTCTGAAGGAAAAGTAAAAGTGTAGTGGAGGTGAAGAGAGTTTCTGATAGGGTGATGAACATGAAGCTGGAAGTTGAAGGGATGATGATAAATGTCATCAGTGCCTATGCTCCACAAGTCGGCTGTGAGATGGAGGGAAAGGAAAGATTCTGGAGTGAATTAGATGAAGGGGTAGATGGTGTACCTAGAAAAGAACGGTTGGTGATTGGGGCAGACTTTAATGGGCATGTAGGTGAAGGGAAGAGAGGTGATGAGGAGGTGATGGGTAGGTATAGCCTTAAGGAGAGGAATATGGAAGGGCAGATGGTGGTGGATTTTGCTCAAAGGATGGAAATAGCAGTGGTGAACACGTATTTTAAGAAGAAGGATGATCATAGGGTACTATAAGAGTGGAGGAAGGTGCACACAGGTGGACTATGTTCTTTGCAGGAGATGCAACCTGAAGGAGATTGGAGACTGTAAGGTGTTGTCGGGGGACAGTGTAGCTATACAGCATCGGATGGTTGTCTGTAGGATGGTTTTGGAGGCGAAGAAGCAGAGGAGGAGAGTGAGGACTGAATGAAGAATAAGATGGTGAAAGCTGAAGGAGGAAGAGTGTAGTGTGAGGTTTAGGGAGAGGTCAGACAGGGGCTCGGTGGTGGTGAAGAGGTGTTGGATGATTGGGTACCTACTGCAGGAGTGATAAGGGTGGCAGCTAGAAAAGTACTTGGTGTGACATCTGGAAATAGAAAGGAAGACAAAGAGACATGGTGGTGGAATGAGGAAGTGCAGGAGAGCATAAGGAGTAAGAGGTTGGCAAAACAGAAGTGGAATCGACAGAGTGATGAGAAAAGTAGGCAGGAGTACAAGGAGATGCGGCAGCATGTAAAGAGGGATGTGGCGAAAGCCAAGGAAAAGGCATATGAGGAGCTGTATGAGAGGTTGGACACTAAGGGAGGAGAAAAGGATTTGTACCATTTGGCCAGACAGAGGGACCGAGCTGGGAAGGATGTACTGCAAGTTAGAGCAATAAAGGATGGAGATGGAAATGTGTTGACTAGTGAGGAGAGTGTGTTGAGAAGATGGAGGGAGTATTTTGAGCAGCTGATGAATAAGGAAAATCAGAGGGAGAGAAGGTTGGCTGATGTGGAGATGGTGAAGCGAGATGTGGATAGGATTGGTATGGAGGAAGTGAGAGCAGCAATTAAGAGGATAAAGAGTGGAAAGTCGGTTGGACCAGATGACATACCGGTAGAAACGTGGAGATGTTTAGGAGAGATGGCAGTGGAGTTTTTAACCAGATTGTTTAACAAGATACTGGAAGGTGAGAGGATGCCTGAGGAATGGAGAAGGAGTGTGCTGGTACCGATCTTTAAGCATAAGGGAGATGTGCAGACCTGCAGTAACTACGGGGGAATTAAGTTGATCAGTTAAACCATGAAGATATGGGAAAGAGTAGTGGAAGCCAGGCTAAGAGAAGAGGTGACCATCTGTGAGCAGCAGTATGGTTTCATGCCGAGGAAGAGCACCACAGATGCCTTATTTGCTTTGAGAATATTGATGGAGAAGTATAGAGAAGGACAGAAGGAATTGCATTGTGTATTTGTGGATTTAGAGAAAGTGTACCACAGAGTGCCAAGAGAGGAGTTGTGGTATTGTATGAGGAAGTCAGGTGTGTCAGAGAAGAATGTGAGGGTGGTGCAGGTCATTTATGAGGACAGTGTGACAGCAGTGAAGTGTGCAGTAGGAAAGACAGACTGGTTCAGGGTGAAGGTTGGACTGCATCAAGGATCAGCCCTGAGCCCTTTCCTGTTTGCAGTGGTGATGGACAGGTTGACGGACGAGGTCAGACAGGAGTCTCCCTGGACTATGATGTTTGCGGATGATATTGTGATTTGTGGTGAGAGTAGTGAGCAGGTTGAGAAGAGCCTGGAGAGGTGGAGGTATGCGCTGGAGAGAAGGGAAATGAAAGTCAGTAGGAGTAAGACAGAGTACATGTGTGTGAATGAAAGGGAGGGCAGTGGAGTGGTGCGGTTGCAGGGAGAAGAGGTGGAGAAGGTGGAGGAGTTCAGGTATCTGGGGTCAACAGTGCAAAGTAATGGAGAGTGTGTTAGAGAAGTGAAGAAAAGAGTGCAGGCAGGGTGGAGTGGGTGGAGAAGAGTGACAGGAGTGATTTGTGATAGTAGGTTATCTGCAAGAATGAAAGGGAAAGTTTATAGGACTGTGGTGAGACCTGCGATGTTGTATGGATTAAAAACAGTGGCATTGAGTAAAAGGCAGGAGGTGGAGCTGGAGGTAGCAGAGCTAAAGATGTTAAGGTTTTCGTTGGGAGTGACGAGGATGGACAGGGTTAGAAATGAGTTTATTAGAGGGACAGCCCATGTAGGATGTTTTGGTGACAAGGTGAGGGAGGCGAGATTGAGATGGTTTGGACATGTGCAGAGGAAGGACATGAGTTATATTGGTAGAAGAATGCTAAGGATGGAGCCACCAAGTAGGAGCAAAAGAGGAAGGCCAAGGAGAAGGTTCATGGATGTGGTGAGGGAAGACATGCAGGTAGTTGGTGTGAAAGAAGCAGACGGATGACGGATGATTCGCTGTGGCGACCCCTAATGGGAGCAGCCGAAAGAAGAAGATATACAATAGACAGCGATTAGCTCTGAGGAGATTGTGACAATACTTACCATTATTTTAATGTGATTTAGGTGAAATAGGTTGAGGTGATAAAAAACGTTCATATTTATATCATTTCTGAACATATAAAAATATGATACGTTATGATTAAGTTAAAGATAATAAACGTCATTTTGCGCCTTTCAGAAAGTCAGTCAGCCCCCCACCTATCCCCAGCTCTCGGCTCCAAGGCATCACGCATGCGCATAGACACCACGAACTGAGATGTGTTTGACTTGAAGCTGTGCAGTGAAGAGACCGACAAATTCTAGAGCAGAAAACTCAGAATTCTTCCTAATCTTATTTTTACAGAAGCACGCTTCGGTTTGTGCAGTCAAGTCGAACACTTGATGTGTTTAGCTCCACTAAGGCTTTTTAAAGACAAAACATCGTTATAAGTAAGAAACTTAAACTAATGTTACAGTGGTCAGTTAAAATTTACTGTCCAATGTGAACCAGTATGAATTTAATAAGCAGTACAGCCACAAGTGTAAGTCATATAACCTATAGCTAGGGCTGCACAAGTAATAATATTTTATCCCAATCACTGTTTTTGCCTCTGTTTAATTAAGGGAATACCCCACCCTGAAATGAAAAAATATCTTATAAATTACTTATCCTCAATGCATCCTATATGGTGGCTGAGAGAGCTCAATGCGCTGCAACTTAAGAAAACACATGCAAATAGAAAAAAACACCAGCAAATAAAAAAGAAAAAAAACAACATTATCAGTTTGACAACACACGTGCTGCAAACCCCCACAACGCAACCAAGTACAGAAACACGCTGCAAACCCCCACAATGCAACCAAACACAGAAACATGGTGCTGATCCTCACAACAAAACCAAATAGCACAGATCACAAAATAAATGTTTCAAGGGGACCACAACAAGTGACAAACCCATCTGGGACTGCTTATTGTTTATTGTCTATTTGTCAGTGGTGTTGTCGATGACCTGAAAGGTGAGTTGTTTGTTCTAACTGAGGTTTGAAATGGTTTGACAGTGGATTTTCCATAGTAAGTTTAAGTACACATTAAGTTCACCCACAGAAATCAATCATGAAATTAATAAATGGGACCCAATTCTCACCCACTGTGGTCCCATACCAACCCCATAAAGGGGCCATTTGTGGGTTGACCCATGATTAAGTCATGTGGGCCCCATAAGGGTCCTTTTTGTAGCCCACTTTGGCCCCATTTTTAACACCTATTTGGGACCCAAATGGGCCCATATAAAGAACACCTATACAGGCCCCACTTAGAGCCCACCATGGACCGATCAGTCGCCCCTCTGCGCTAACACACATGGGGCCCATGTGGAGTCGATGGACAAATTTCTCTTGGCCCCATTTGGGTTGCCCATGCAGGGCCCAAGTGACAGCCCATCAAAAACCCACATGGGGCCCACATAAAATGTTGGCTGGGCATTGATTTGGTGAAATGTCAATATTTGTTATTTTCACTGCGCCGGTTTCAGACCACCAACCGATTTCCTGTCATTGTGCGTCTTTTTCAATCGACTGGTGTATAATGTCCTATCTCTCACTCACCACAGATGTAGCTTACGAAGCTAAGAATGAGCAGCCAGAAAGCAACAAGAAATAAAGCTAACGTGGATGAGACAGAGGGAGTCAGTGATGTAAACATGACTGAGAACAGAGACATTCCTTATCATCATCATCATCATCATCATCATCTTTTCTCTGCTTGTGTTCTATATGTGGATCTTCAGCCTGGACACATTCATTAGGTAACAACATTTCTAATTCGTTTTTTGTATTAATATATGTATTAGGCTGTCAAAATTCAAACGGCCCAAAATTCTATCAACACAATATCAGTTCAGCACACATTTCTGTTTTACCATTTTTATAAAAAAATATAAATACATAAATAATAACTAAATATAAAAGAGGCGAAATTAAAACCGTCAGCACAACATACATTCATTCACTACGTCCTTTCTTTACTTAGATATAAAATAAATAAATAAACTCCAGAGAAAAATATTTTTAAACATTTGTTTTATTTCACATCAAACACCAAATCCACCATGATTCACACAATTAGCCCCTCTGAGTGGCGTTTTGTGGGTTTTTCCCTCATAATGGAGAAACGAACTTAAATTACTGTCTTTATTGATCGTGCAGATTAAAAACAATATATCATTCAAATCTGTAAAATGTCTAATTTTATTTGTGTTCACTTATAAGAACAACAAAACGATGTGTTTTTGTAAAATAAAGTAAACCGACAGGGGGCGCTCTCTGCCATGTCATCTCTCTTCACAAACACATCATTAAAACAACCTGAATATCAGTGAATATTTACCTCACAGACATCATAAATATATGTGTAGAAAACTCGAAATGACTTTTACATAAACCACATTCACATCGAATAAAAATATTCTCTGATTCTGTAATCGCTATGATTTATACCATAAATCCCATAAAACCATTACAGACCATAAATCAGTATGATTATGATAAAAGCTTCTTGACTTGAAGAGGTGCAGTTTCTCCGGTATCACCTCATTAATTGTCCGTGTGGAAACATAGCAAAGGTTCCGTTTGGTGTCCTGATGATTTACGTCATTTAAACCACCATTATTACTTTACAACATTTACAAGATTTTTTTGTCTTCATGCTCCATGTTGCATCCATATTTCTCCATGTCCATGTTGCTTAAAGTATTAAAAACAGGAAGTATTAATATATGGTATATGTAGAACAAATAGAAATGTGTGATTAAATAGTTAATTTGATTGATAGCCCTAATATTAATATGATGTGAGGTTCAGTTACCAGCGTGACACTAAAACAGGTAGAAGTAATAACTACTTTTTACTGAAGTACAAGTCAGAGCCAAAACTTCTTTACTTTCACTTGAGTAAAAAAGTATAATCAGTACTTCAACTTTTCCCCGAGTATTTTAAAACATGAGTATCTGCACTTCTACTTAAGTAAATGATGTGTGTACTTTTGCCACCTCTGGTTTTAGCTACATCAGCAATACAGTATAATGTGTTCATAGCCTGTATGACTTTAGCTATGCTAATGTGTGACATCCCATGGTAATGCTTCACCAACACTATTAAAGCAAATATTTCATCTACATCTCTAATGATAGCAGCAGAATCTGATTTACATTGTTTAGAAGCCCAATACTTGATGTCCTCCTCAGTAGGCTGACTTTTTTTTTTATTTTTAGGTCAATATCTGGTATATTGGAGATATGTGACATCATCGAGATCTCAGGGGATGCACTATATCCAAATCTAATGGTTGTTTTGCTGCTTCCTCAGCTACTTTATCCGCTAACGTGTTTCCCTGAATTTCCTCTGAATCACCTGCAGCATGTCCTTTAACCTTCAATATTAGCAGGGAGTTGAACATCTTTTAAAAGGTCACCTATGAGATTAAAATTTGCTTTGGGATTTCCATCAGCTGTTTTTAAGTGTCTTTGCTTCCATGTTTCAGCAAAATCATGCACAACACCATAAGCAGACTTAGAATCAGTGTATATAGTCACTACTTTACCTTCAGACAACTGACATGCTCTTGTAAGTGCCACCAACTCTGCAGCTGTGTGCAGATGTGTATGGTAATGATTTATCTTAAACTATTTCATCAGGTAATCTTACAACCGCATATCCACATAAATACACTTGCGGCTGAGAAGAGACTTAATGGTGAAGTTTTCTGTCTTTAAGTGTGTGGTTTTATAACCAGATCTACGTTGTGCTGTCATATGTTGTGTGTTGAAGTTGTGTAAAATAGCTGTTACCTGATGAGAGGTTTTCAGTATCAAAGGATGTGACAGCACCGTTTTCTCAGCATCTCGGACCATCAGAGCCGCAGCAACTATTGCACGCAAGCACGAGGGAAACCCTTGTGTTATGTTGTATACAGATTCAGAAAGATACACAACAGGAAGATATCTGTCACCGTGTTCCTGGGCCAGAATCCCCACAGCCGTACCACCACGTTCTTCACATAAAGGTGAAAAGGCTTTTTATTGTCATTCGGTTAAAAAAGTGCTGAATAAAATACTGGAATTTGTTATTGTTATCCATATTCATTCTAGGGAAGCCGAACCCTCTCTCTCTCTCTTAGGGTCTCTCTTACGGACTCCTTCTGCTCTGGGCTTTTTCACATCAACACCTCAGATCCTGTAGATAAACGTGTTCTCGGTTTGCAGACACGGAAATGCAGGAACACAGGAGTCTTCACACACAATTGTTCATCGCCATTAAACACTACAAGAGAAAGAAGTAAATCAGTAACAGAAAACTAGAAGGTGGTGTTTGATGATCAGCAGGTAATTATATCTGCTTCAAGGAAACCAGGATTTGATTCCAGTGTATCATTTGTCCTTCAACATTTCTTCATGCTTATAAAATATCTTCGGTAGAACATTTAGTGAGAACAAATGAGAAGGTGCAGAAGATGGAAGAGGAATAGAGCAGATATTTGCATCACATCACTGCACTTCTCCAATCCCAGGCTGTAGAGTTTTTGCTGCTTTTAATAAAGATCACTGCTGTGAAGCTTCTCTCTTGTTCTACATGGATATTAAAGTGCAGAATTCAAGAACAAGCTGAGTGGAATTTTTATTGGAATGATAGACACGGTGTGTAAAATTCGTCTATTTTTCGATATATTTTTCGATATATTTTTAGTTTTTTCTTGCTGATGTAACAAAGAAATTTCACCACTGTGGTACGAATAAAGGTTTATCTTATCTCATCTTATCTTATCTTAGTAAATAACACTAATGTAGTAAATAACGCTGATGTAGTAAATAATGGCAATGTAGTAAATAACACTAATGTAGTAAATAACGCTGATGTAATAAATAACACTGATGTAGTAAATAACGGTAATGTAATAAATAACACTAATGTAGTAAATAACTCTAATGTAGTAAATAACACTGATGTAGTAAATAACGGTAATGTAATAAATAACACTAATGTAGTAAATAACTCTAATGTAGTAAATAACACTGATGTAGTAAATAACGGTAATGTAATAAATAACACTAATGTGGTAAATAACTCTAATGTAGTAAATAACCCAGCCAGGCACAAGCCAGTGCACTCTTAGTGCTGGTCCCAAACACGGGTAAATGGGGAGGGTTGCGTTAGGAAGGGCATCCAGCGTAAAACATGTGCCAAATCAAATATGCGGGTCACGATTAAGAATTTCATACCGGATCGGTCGAGGCCCAGGTTAACAACGACAGCCACAGGTATCGTTAGCCAACAGGGTACCGGTGGAATATGGGCTACTGTTGGCCGAAGGAGGAGAAGGAGAGGAGGAAGACGTCTACAGAGACGGCAGGGAGAGGAGAAGTGGAGAAGAGTGGAGATTCGGGTTGGTACTTTAAATGTTGGTACTATGACTGGTAAAGGGAGAGAGGTAGCTGATATGATGGAGAGGAGAAAGGTAGATATGTTGTGTGTTCAGGAGACCAAGTGGCAAGGGAGTAAGGCCAGGAACATTAGAGGAGGGTTTAAACTGTTCTATTATGGTGTGGATGGAAAGAGAAATGGTGTAGGGGTGATTCTCAAGGAAGAGTACAGTAAGAGTGTAGTGGAGGTGAAGAGAGTTTCTGATAGGGTGATGAATGTGAAGCTGAAAGTTGAAGGGATGATGATAAATGTAATCAGTGACTATGCTCCACAAGTGGGCTGTGAGATGGAGGAGAAGGAAAAATTCTGGAGTGAATTAGATGAAGTGTAGATGGTGTACATAGAAATGAATGATTGTTGATTGGGGCAGACTTTAATGGGCATGTAGGTGAAGGGAACAGAGGTGACGAGGAGGTGATGGGTAGGTATGGCCTTAAGGAGAGGAATGTGGAAGGGCAGATGGTGGTAGATTTTGCTAGAAGGATGGAAATGGCAATGGTGAATACGTATTCAAAGAAGAAGGAGGATCATAGGGTGACATATAAGAGTGGAGGAAGGTGCACACAGGTGGACTATGTGCTATGCAGGAGATGCAACCTGAAGGAGATTGGAGACTGTAAAGTGTTTTCAGGGGACAGTGTAGCTAGACAGCATCGGATGGTGGTCTGTAAGATGGTTTTGGAGGAGAAGAAGAAGAGGAGGAGAGTGAGGACTGAAAGAAGAATAAGATGGTTGAAACTGAAGGTGGAAGAGTGTAGTGTGAGGTTAGGGAAGAGGTCAGACAGGGGCTCGGTGGTGGTGAAGAGGTGTTAAACGTTTGGGAAACTACTGCAGGAGTGATGAGGGAGGCAGCTAGGAAAGTACTTGGTGTGACATCTGGAAATAGAAAGGTAGACAAAGAGATGTGGTGGTGGAATGAGGAAGTGCAGGAGAGCATAAGGGGAAAGAGGTTAACAAAACAGAAGTGGGATCGACAGGGTGATGAGAAAAGTAGGCAGGAGTACAAGGAGATGCGGCAGCAGGTGAAGAGGGATGTGGCGAATGCCAAAAAAAAGGCATATGAGGAGCTGTATGAGAGGTTGGACACTAAGGAAGGAGAAAAGGATTTGTACCGATTGGCCAGGGAGAGGGACCGAGCTGGGAAGGATGTGTTGCAAGTTAGAGCAATAAAGGATGGAGATGGAAATGTTTTGACTAGTGAGGAAAGTGTGTTGAGAAGATGGAGGGAGTATTTTGAGCAGCTGATGAACGAGGAAAATGAGAGAGAGAAAAGGTTGAATGATGTGGAGTTAGTAAAGCAGCAAGTGGATAGGATTAATAAGTAGGAAGTGAGAGCAGCGATTAAGAGGATGAAGAGTGAAAATTCTGTTGGACCAGATGACATACCGGTAGAAGCATGGAGATGTTTAGGAGAGATGGCAGTGGAGTTTTAACGAGATTGTTTAACAAGATTCTGCGAGGTGAGAGGATGCCTGAGGATTAGACAAGGAGTGTGCTGGTACAGATTTTTAAGCATAAGGGAGATGTGCAGACCTGCAGTAACTACAGGGGAATTAGGTTGATCAGTCACACTATGAAGTTATGGGAAAGAGTAGTGGAAGCCAGGCTAAAAGAAGAGGTGACCATCTGTGAGCAACAGTATGGTTTCATGCCAAAGAAGAGCACCACAGATGCCTTATTTGCTTTGAGAATGTTAATGGACAGAAGGAATTGCATTGTGTATTTGTGGATTTAGAGAAAGCGTATGACAGAGTGTCAAGAGAGGAGTTGTGGTATTGTATGAGGAAGTCAGGTGTGTCAGAGAAGTATGTGAGGGTGGTGCAGGACATGTATGAGGACAGTGTGACAGCAGTGAAGTGTGCAGTAGGAATGACAGACTGGTTCAAGGTGAAGGTTTGATTGCATCAAGGATCGGCTCTGAGCCCTTTCCTGTTTGCAGTGGTGATGGACAGGTTTACAGACGAGGTCAGACAGAAGTCTCCCTGGACTATGATGTTTTTGGATGATATAGTGATTTGTGGTGAGAGTAGTGAGCAGGTTGAAAAGAGCCTGGAGAGGTGGAGATATGGGCTGGAGAGAAGGGGAATGAAAGTCAGTAGGAGTAAGTTAGAGTACATGTGTGTGAATGAGAGGGAGGGCAGTGGAGAGGTGCGCTTGCAGGGAGAAGAGGTGGAGAAGGTGGTGGAGTTCAGGTACCTGGGGTCAACAGTGCAAAGTAATGAAGAGTGTGTTAGGGAAGTGAAGAAAAGAGTGCAGGCAGGGTGGGGTGGGTGGAGAAGAGTGACAGGAGTGATTTGTGATAGTAGAGTATCTGCAAGAATAAAAGGGAAAGGACTGTGGTGAGACCTGCAATGTTGTATGGATTAGAGACAGTGGCATTGAGTAAAAGACAGGAGGTGGAGCTGGAGGTTTTTCTTTGGGAAAGAAAGAAGAAAGAAGAAGCAGAAAAAAAAAGCCGAAAGAAGAAGACGAAGAAGAAGAACTCTAATGTAATAAATAACGCTGATGTAGTAAATAACGCTAATGTAGTAAATAACGCTGATGTAGTAAATAACACTAATGTAGTAAATAACACTGATGTAGTAAAAATAACACTGATGTAGTAAATAACACTAATGTAGTAAATAACACTGATTATTACATTAGTTTCAGTGTTTATATAAAACAGATTACTCACTTCAGTGTCTGTAGTTTGTAACGTTTATCATCCTTCAGATCAGAGAGACACTTCACTCCTGAGTCTCCTACTTTATTCCCAGTCAGATCCAGTTCTTTTAGGTGTGAGGGGTTTGATCTCAGAGCTGAAGCGAGAGCAGCACAGCCTTCATCTGATACTCCACAATCCCACAACCTGCAGATACACAATGACACACACTTTACTCTTTCATTTTCTACACATTACACATCCTGTGTGTTCTTTCCACTAGAGAGAGGGGGGATGGAGGAAAGAGCAGGAGAGAGAGAGAGAGAGAGAGAGAGAGAGAGAGAGAGAAAGAGATAAAGGGGAGAGGAAGAGAGAGGGAGGGAGAAAGGGATGGAGGAAGGGGGGGGGATGAAGGAGAGAGAGAGAGCGTGGGAGGGAGGGAAAGGGGGAGAGAGAGTGAATGAGGGAGGGAGGGGAGAGAGAGAAAGGGAGGGAGACTTTTTTGACTTTTACAAAACTTTATTTACACAAGTCCTATAATCATACAATTCAGGGTGACTTATTAAATTAAATAATAAATAAATAAATATTTGACAAATATGAGACAATATTCTCATTCCCCACCACATTTCGAACCGCTAACACAAACTCCTCTACACTCACACACTCACTCACACACACTCCTCTACACTCACTCAAACACTCACTCACTCACACACACACCGCTCTACACTCACACACACACACACACACACACACACACGCACACTCCTCTAAACGCACACACACTCCTCTACACCCACACACTCACTCCTCTACACTCACACACTTACACGCACACACCTCTAAACTCACACACACTCCTCTACACTCACACACTAACACGCACACTCCTCTAAATGCACACACACTCCTCTTCACCCACACACTCACTCCTCTATAAACTCACACACACTCTTCTACACTCACACACACACTCCCACACACTCCTTTACACTCGCCCCGCACACAACCCGCAAACAGCCTCGCTCAGACACACACACACACCCCCGCCCGCCTGAACATGCACAGGCACGCTGGTACACAGACCCACACACAAAATTGTTCCAAGATGTTTAAAAGAAAAATCTGCAAAAAAATTTAAACAAAAAAAAAAAACCCTACCCTTCAAAGGGATTAGTTTATGAAAGTGGTGTAGGGAGAAGATCAGAGTGTGTGACCGTGTTCCTCATCGTGCATGTGTATGTAGAACATGTCTAAATGTAACCTTTTTGTCTTAGGTTAATGTAACTAATACTAATTTATCTATTAAGAAATTAAACTGCTAGGGTCAGATTCAGATGGTCCATCCCTTTCTAAAAACCAATTGGAGGTATCTTGAGAAGCTCGCTGCCATGCAGCTTAACTCTCTCTCACACAACTTTTAACCTAATGGACACACAATATTTTAATACATGGTACGAGATTTTTCTTTTAATTTCTGTCCTTTAGACAATATTTCTCATGCCAGTCCTTGTTTGCTTTCTAGTTTGGTTTCAAGTGAATTACCTGGGGTGTATGGGCCACCCGCAGGCAGAGTAGAGAGTTGCACTCCAGTAACCTTGTGTGGGTTACACTTTCCCCTCCTAACTTATGCATGTCCCTGTGCATGTCAATGTTCTAACAGTTATCACCAGAGGGGACAAAACAGGGGGACATGCTGATGCATCATTCTCACTTATGAGGTCGTTCCACACAGTGGTCAGCCCTTGGGGGAATGACTTCACCACTGTGACCAAGGGGGTTCCCAGTTCAGTGTAGTCCAGCCGCCTAGGTGGCTAATGATTCCTCATGGATCTCCTGACTAGGTCATCAGTATCAGCTTGTTCCTTCATCTCCTTAATCTCCTCTTCTCCTTCATTTTCAAGAACATTTGTCTAATCACATTCTGGCATGTCGGAGGGGACTGGAAGTTGTTCAGGGCAGTCCTCATCCAAGTCTTTTACAAGGTTACCATTGCCAGATAAGTTTGTCTCTCATTCCACAGGTTCATTTCCAGGTAAGTTCGGGCTCTGTGTTACTCTGTTGACGGGAGCAACATCGGGTAGGCTACTGTAATTAGCTGGAACATCATCAATCATCTTGTTGAGGTTTGTCGTCAGATTCTCTTTAGAATGGCTTGGACCATGGTGTCTTGGAACATCTTTTTAGACAATATATCTGGTTATTTCTGGAACTGGTTATTTTTGGCACCAGGTAACAGGCGTGATATCGTCCACATCAGAGGACTGATCAACTTCTCTTGGGTCACTGCAAATGTTTTGGCATGTCTTGCAGCGCTCGAGTAGCTTGGGTTGTTCTTCTGGTGTTACATGGATAAACCCACATGGGAGCAAGAGGTATTGATGCAGTGTGTGCCAGGGGCCTTCTCCGGTCTCTGGTTTTACTGTATAAATGGGGAGGTCTCCAGCTTTCCTCACTACCACATGGACGGTGGACTCCCATTTATCAGCAAGCTTGTGCTTTCCACGAATGCCTACGTTCCTGACAAGTACTCTGTCTCCAATGTCCAGAGCAGAAGGAGTCACACACCTTGTTTTGTTCTTTTCAGCTACCTTGGCAGCACTCCTTGTAGCTATTTTGTTGCTCTCATCGAGGCGGGATTTGAGGTGGTTTACATACTGGAAGTGTGACTTCTGTTGCTCTTCTTTGACAGGTAAGCCGAATGCAAGGTCGAATGGCAGGTGTGGCTGGCGTCCAAACATGAACTCATAGGGTGTGAACCCAGTCACTTCACTCCTGGAACAATTATACGCATGGACCAAAGGCTTTACAAAGTCCTTCCAGTGTGACTTATCCTGGTTTTCCAGAGTGCCGAACATGTCTAACAGAGTGTGGTTAAAAACGTTCCAACAGGTTACCCCTTGGGTGATACGGAGTTGTTCGAATTTTCTGTATGCCCGCAACTTCACACAGTTGTTTGATCAAAATCAGGACCTTGGTCACTGTGCAGTTTCTCTGGAATATCACGATGGATGATAAAATTGTCCCATAAGCACTTTGCAACTGTTTGAGCCTTTTGGTTTAGTGTTGGGATAGCCACTGCATATTTGTAAAGTGATCTGTGATCACAAAAATGTCCTTTGTGTTACTTCTGTTCTGGTTCTATAGACAAGAAGTCCATGCAGACCAGTTCAAGCGGTCTTGTTGTCATGATGTTTACTAAAGGTGCTGCCCTCTTAGGTAGGGTTTTCCTGAGCACACACCTGTTACACATCTTGACTTTCTTTTCAATGTCAGAGGCTATCCTCGGCCAGTAGAATCTGACTCTGACCAAGTCCAGTGTGCAGTCTTTCCCCATATGACCCATGTTATCATGCAGGCTCATTAAGACTGTCTCAGGAAGTTCTACCGGTAAGACTAGCTGGTACTGTGTTTGGCCTTCTTCTTGGCATGTTCTATAGAGGTTGTCGTTCCGCAGTTCAAGCCTGGTCAACTCTCTCAACAACAGAGGTAGGTCTGGAAGCAAGTTTCTCGTCATGCTTAATTTGGGAGATGACGTTTAATGCATTGGTTGGCTCTCTGTTTCTCTCTGAGTTTTGCCTCTGATAGGTGTGGGACGATGGGAAGCCATCCAAGCTCATCTCCCTGCTCAAAACTGTCCAGAGATGGCTAGGCTCTCGATGAGGGAGATACTTCCATCTCTGCCCATTCCATCATTAGAACAATAAATCAGTTGTCTCTCACAGATGGCACAAACAACCCCCTAATCCACAGTCTCAATGTTATCTGTTTCGTATAGATGTTGTTGTGTGAACTGGCGGATCCTGTCCCACTCTTTTTGAGATGCGGGGTCGTCATGCAGGTTGCCATGGGGACGTCACGATACCCGGCCGGTACTGGAACTCAAAGGAGAAGGTAGAGAAAGCAGCTAACCACCTGTAGCTGGTTGCATCAAGTTTGACTGAGGTAAGTATGTAGGGGGATTGCTGTCAGTGACTACTGTGAACTGATTGCCATAGAGGTAGTCACTGAACTTCTCCGTTACAGATCATTTCACTAAAATCTCAAGCTTGTGAGCTGGATAACGGGATACCTGTTACGTGATAGCCCTCTGCTAGCATAAACAAAGACACGCAGCTAACCTTCCTGCTCCTGATATAAAGCTGCTCCGAGGCCGGTGGAACTTGCATCCATGTGAAGGATGTAAGGGAGTGCAGGATTTGCGAAGGCCAGAACTGTGGATGTTGTCAACTTGCCGATGATCATCTCAAATGCCTCGAGGCAGGCGGGAGTCCAACGGTTCAGAAATGGTTATTTGGGGTGGTAGTATTGGCCACTCCTTTTCTTGGACTTTGGATGCTTCCTTAGAGGGGGGTAGCCAGATGTTAAGTCATTCAGAGGTTTCATCATACTTGAATAGTCTTTAATTAACTTTCTATAATACCCACAGAATCCAAGTAGGCTTTCAACTCTTTTAGATGCTGAGGGACTGGCCAGGTCTTCAGCGCTGCAATCTTTTCTGGTCCGGTCTCCACGCCATCCAGGAAACCGACAACTTCCTTTAAGTTCATATCTCCCATGCACTTTTCCATCAGTCTCATGGATGCTTGCCTTTAAGCTGGTAGGTTTCCAGCTTGGTGGTCTGGGGTCAAGTTTAGATGCTGGCCCACCTGATTGATGCTTAGGGTTTGCCTTGGTCTTTGGGGCTTTCTTGGCTTTCTTAGACATCAGTGTGGTAAGTTGGCTCTGCAGAGACGCCACCTGCTGTTTAAGCTCTGTCAATGGGTCAGACTCAAGCTGGAATGCTGCTTGTTGACTTCTTGGAATGTTGCTTGTTGGAATGTTGCTTGTTGACACATGCACTCTGAGAACTTGCTATAGCCCGCTGCCGGTGTAGCTCATTATGAACTCCATGTTTGGTTAAAGGGTGTTCTATAAACGTGACAATTACTTACACACTTAAAAATGTTTCACACTTGTGTAATGTGGTTCACTGATGACACAGTAACTAATGTAACTAATACTAATTTAGGTATTAAGAAACTAAAACTGGGCTTGTATCAGAAGCTCTAGATATGACTATGGAGCCTGAAATAGTAAAAGGTCATCAGAGAACAGACAACACAAAACAGGTGAATTTGAAAAAAATTATTATACAAAATTAATGGCAGTTATTTACATTCCCTGCTTACCTAAGCCGGCTTCCTGAGTGCACAGCGCACAATAAACTCAAAAACCTCAAATAAAGAGTCAATAGAAGTTTTTGATGTGTGTGTGTGTTTCGTAGAGTATGTTATTTTCACTACCCAGGTAGGTTTACTTGTGTTCTTATCTGTATCACAAATGAAGGCACAGGATGATGCTGGTTTCAAAGATGCCACGGCTGGCCACACTGGGCTCTTGATCTGTTCACTTCTGCGGTTGGCTCGCCACTGACCGCTAGGGTCAGATTCAGATGGTCTATCCCTTTCTAAAAACCAGTCAGAGGTATCTTGAGAAGCTCGCTGCCATGCGGCTTAACTCTCTCTCACACAGCTTTTAACCTAATGGACACACAATATTTCAATATATGGTACGAGATTTTTCTTTTAATTTCTGTCCTTTAGAGAATATTCCTCATGCCAGTCCTTGTTTGCTTTCTCACAACTCTTCACGGGAGGAAAAACGTGTTTGTTTTTAAATGAATTACCTGGGGTGTATGGGCCACCCGCAGGCAGAGTAAAGAGTTGCACTCCAGTAACCTTGTGTGGGTTACATGAAAGTGCTGCAGAAACCCTGCCTGTGTGGAACTTCACCCACGTGTACTGACGTGTTGTGGGTTGTTTTCTTTCCATCTGTCTGAGAAGTTCAGGGATTTAGTACTTACTCTTGCTGATTTAGCATGTGGTCTTCCCTCCAGGAGAATAAAGTCCCTCTACTGCTGTTTTCTTCTCTAACATTCTCTAACTTAGAGAAAAGCTTTACCCTCTCTGACCCTGTGTTAGCAGCAGAAATATTTACAAACAAAACATTGAAGTGGTTGATTTCAGCTCTCACTATTAGAGTCTACCTGGTTCTACCTTATACTGTGAGAAGATTTGTGCTTTAATATAAGGTTAGCACAGAAAGATGACTCCAGCAATAATATTAGATACATGACTAATATTAGATACATGATTTTTCCTACTTTCCACCACAAGCCCCAATCCACCTCATTGCCCTCGGCACAATGTGTCTCCTGCAGGAAGATTATACTCAGTTTCTTTAAACCTTTACTTTCTAAATCCATTTTTCTTTTTACTGTACTTTATCTCATTTACGCCTGCAGATCCCACCTGCAGAATCTCCATGAGAAAGAGAGAGGGATAATAGAGAGCTGATAGAGATAAACGCACTTCCCTTACTGGTCTGACCATCACACTTGCATCATTGCCTGTGGTAGAGCAGTCTTACGGGTTTGCCTTCTACCCAAATGATGTCAATACACGCTGTGATGTTCAGTGTAAAGTGGTGTTTATTTACAGTGTGCTCAAGTGCAAAGTCCAAAATATATACAAATCCCCAGAAAAGAAAAGTGGGAAAATAACGAAAACAAAGAAAATCTGAGTCAAAATAAAGAAAACTATATACAAAGTAGGAGCACCTACCAATGTGCATTTACTTCAATAGCTCTCAGACCCCACTAACTCCACTACCAACACTCCTACAACTCCCACCCTGAATTGAAGTGGGAGACTGGTTTTTAAAGAGTAAGCCCCTCCCCCTGGGACTCAACTATTTCTCCCAAAGGGGTTGGAACTTGTAACCAGCCATAGAATGGAGTTATAACAATATATCATGATAAATAGTAAACAAAATAACAATACCAAAAACAATAATAATAATAATAATAATAATAATAATAATAATAATAGTAATAATAATAATCACACAAAAAAAATGTCCCATCACAATAAACTCCCAACTTCCGGTTTTATTGCGCATATGCGACGCAGCGCTGGCGCTTTAAAACCAGCCGCTATTCAGCGCTCCGTTTGGCTGTTGTCCAAACCCACGCAGAAGACCAACGCAACAAACAGGCAAGTACAAAAAACTTAAATGACAAAAGGGAACATATACATAGATAATGAAACGGAGAAGAAGTGAAAGTGTAGTGTGTAGCGTCATGCTGACAATAGGGACAGTTTACTCTTTCACACTGACCATCACACATCACTGACCATCACACTCACATCACTGACCATTACATTCATCACTGACAATCACACTCATCACTGACCATCACACTCACATCGCTGACCATCACACGCATCACTGACCATCACACTCACATCAGTTGCCCGTCAGGAACTCGAGCTGCGTCAAAACGCTATGGGAACGCCCCTGCGTGACTGCGCTCTGAACCACGTGTTTGATTTCACAAATAGGCGTTTGGAACATGACGTCATCAGCGGCCGATGTCGCGTAAACAGGAAGCTACAAATGGCTGCGAGATGGACCAGACGCTAGCTTCTGCTCATTCAGGTAAGCGCTGTTTTGCTGTGTTTTTCTAATCGAGTGATGGCTGGCAGACAGGATTACCGTAAGTGTGTTCATCCATGTCCACGTTTCATTACCGGTAAGGATTCGCATGATCGGTGTGTTGTTTGCCTGGGAGTGGAGCATGCTCAATCGGCTCTCAAGGGAGTCCATTGCTTGCATTGTAGCCGCATGGCTATGCGCACGCTTCGCTCCCGGAGAGCGCTCTTTGAGAAGAGCTCTCTCCCTCATGGCTCCGGTCCCGCTCTCGCTAAGGCAAAGCGGCGCCGGTGCTCGTGGGGCTTGCAGGCCGATTTAGCGGCGGGGTTGGAGTCGGATGAGTCCTCTTCAGCTTCGTCTACTGAATCGAGCTTCTGCTCTCTCGGAGAAGCAGGCCCGATGGCTGCTTCTTCTCCTGATGCGAGCAGCGCAGCATTACATGCCTCTCCTTCCGAGGAAGGTGAGCTGATGGATGCTAGCGAGCCCGTGGATTCCTCACAGCCTGTGCTGTATGAGGAACTCCTCGAGGTTGTGACGCGAGCTGTTGCTAAGCTGGATCTAGCTTGGCCGGTAAAGCAGCAGAAGCAGCGTGCACCCAGTAAGCTGGATAAGCGTTTTCTGCATCCTGTGTCACTTCCTTTTCACCGGGGCCTGCCATTTTTTCCCGATCTGCACACCAAGGTACTCAGCGCATACTTCTTCTCGCCACTCCTCACTGTGACAGCGGTCGTGAACGGGTTTCAGGAGTCTAAAAAGCAGTCGGCTGCATTTCAGCCTTACCTCCCTCGCCGTTCTCGTGGGGCTGGTCGGCGGCAGCCCCAGCCTGGTCCTTCCGAGCACCGCGAAGCCCAGAAACAAAGCGTTGCCACCCGATCTCCGCGGGCGGGGCCTAAGGGTTCGAGGCGTCGCTCTAGGCCCAAAAAGGAGCAGGATGACCTGAGGGTCACCCTCGCCTCCAGCAAACGGGCTGTGGTGCGGAGATCCTGACGATCTATGGTCGAGGGGGCGGTGTACACCTCACGCTACAGTGCCCATCCCTCCCCCACACCACCAGGAGGCCAGGCCGTTGGCTCTGCCACAGGATGTGCTTTAGAGCATGGCCTCCCTCCAGCGGGCGTCTTCCTCCACTTCCAACCAAAGTCTCGGTACGGATGGGGGAGACCCGCCGCCTCTCACGACGTGTCATCGGCTGCAGGGCCCCGCCCCATCTGCTCTGAGTGGGTCAGAGGCCAGCCCCAAGGGGCTGGTTCTCCTGAGGAACTTTCCCGGTGGGTCCTGCGGATGATAGAGGGCATTACGTGATTCAGTTTGCGTCCTCTCCTCCCCGTTTCAACGGGATGTGTCCCACCCTGGTGAGACCTGAGCAGGCTCTGGTCCTGGAACAAGAAGTGTGCACACTCCTGGGGAAAGGGGCCATCGAGGTGGTTTCCCCCTCGGTTTAAGAGTCAGGCTTTTACAGCCCGTACTTTGTAGTTCTGAAGAAGGATGTTGGCTTGCGTCCCATTCTAGATCTTCGCTCCTTGAACTGCTCTCTCAGGAGGCTCAGGTTCAGGATGCGCACCCTCAAGGGGTCATGACTCAGATCAGGTCCGGGGACTGGTTAGATCTGAAGGACACGTACTCCATCCTTCCTGCACACTGGAGGTTCCTGAGGTTTGCTTTCGGGGGCGTAGCATATCAATATCGGGTCCTCCCGTTTGGCCTGGCACTCTCACGTCGCACCTTCACAAAATGCGTCGATGCGGCACTGACCCCGCTGCGGCTCCAGGGCATCCGCATTTTGAATTACATCGACGATTGGTTGATCCTGGCTCATTCGGAGCACCAGGCGATTCGGCATCGAGATGTCGTCCTCGCCTGCATGAAGGTGCTTGGGTTTCGGTTAAACGCCAGCAAAAGCGTGCTTTCTCCAGCACAAAGAACCACCTTTTTGGGCGTAGTGTGGGATGCGGCCAGGTTGGAGGCACGGTTGTGGCCTGCTCGGGTCGAGGTCATCCTCACTGCTGTCGGGAGAGTGCGTGAAGGCCAGCCACTCAATGTGAGGCAGTTCCAGAGGCTGCTGGGTCTCATGGTGGCGGAGTCCAGCATAGTTCCGCTCGGGCTCCTACACATGAGGCCCCTCCAGTGGTGGCTTCAGGGCAGGGGGTTTTCCCTCAGTAGAAACCCGCATCATACTATCAAGGTCTCGCCGCGTGCCCTTCGAGCCTTGGATGTCTTGAAAGACTGGACATTTCTGTCCCGCGGCCCAGTGTTGGGGACTCCGTGTCGTCGCGTGACGCTAACGACGGACGCTTCCCCCACGAGTGGCCACTCCGCCCAGGGTCTGTGGAGTGGCCCACGTCTCTCGTGGCACATAAATTGCTTGGAGATGATGGCAGTGTTTTTGAGGTTGAAACACTTCCTACCGGACCTGAGAGATCACCATGTGTTGGTCCGCACGGACAATACGGCGGTGGTCTCTTACATCAACCACCAGGGGGGTCTCCGATCTCGCCCCTTGTACAAGCTAGCGCAAGCGGTCCTCTTGTGGTCTCGGGACAAGCTCCTGTCCTTGAGGGCCATTTACATCCCGGGACGGTTGAATGTCAGAGCATACACCCTGTCAAGGCAGGGGCCAAAAGCTAGGGAGTGGCGTCTCCACCCCGAGGTGGTGGAGCTCATATGGCGGAGGTTCTACAGAGCCCAGGTGGATCTTTTTGTGACCCAGGAGACCTTGCACTGTCCCCTCTGGTTCTCTCTCTCTCACCCAGCCCCGTTAGGGCTGGAAGCCATGGTACAGTCATGGCCGAGGCTACGCCTGTAAGCCATTCCCCCAAACGCACTGCTCCCTGGAGTTCTGGAGAGAGTTCGCCGGGATGGAGTCCGTCTCTTCCTAGTATCGCCTTGATTGCCGGGCAAACCGCGGCTGGTCTCTTCACCGAGGTGGTGGAAACCATTCTCCACTCCAGAGCTCCCCATCGGTTCGGTTCTGGAGTTCCTACAGGAACAGTTTGCAGCAGGGTTAACCCCTTCGACCCTGAAGGTTTACGTGTCCGCCATCGTGGCATATGGCTCCCCGCCTGCGGGGCAGTCGCTGGGTAAGCACCCACTGGTGACACGTTTCCTCCGCGGCACCCGGAGGCTGAGGCCCGGGATGCGACCCAGAGTGCCTGTCTGGGATCTGGCAGTTGTGTTGGGGGGTTTATCTGAGCCCCCCTTTGAGCCATTAGCCGATGTGGCGCAGGAGCTAGCGTCTGGTCCATTTCGCAGCCATTTGTAGCTTCCTGTTTACGTGACGTCGCCCGCTGATGATGTCACGTTCCAAACGCCTATTGGTCAGATTACACACATGGTTCAGAGCGCGGTCACGCAAGGGCGTTCCCAATGCGTTTCGACGCAGCGTCTCGTTCCCTCTGGGAACTAGGTTTACGGTCGTAACCTAGAGACGTGACCATTACACTCACATCACTCACCATTACACTCACATCACTGACCATCACACTCATCACTGACCATCACTAACCATCACACTCACATCATTGACCATCACACTCATCACTGACCATCACACTCACATCACTGACCATCACACGCACATCACTGTCCAAGAGAGAGAAAAGGAGAAACATGTAAAGTGAGATCTTTGAAATTTGAATGTGGAGTAAAAGAAGCTGTAGGTTCTTCAGCTCCAGTATTTTCAGGTGTTAATCTACTGGAGTACAGATTTAATGCTGCAGGTTTAATTGGCCTTTTGAGCTGCAATCAAAGTCACAACAGCTCAATTCTACACTGAGGGATTTTTGTAACTTGTTAGATATTAGATCATCTTCTCTTTCTTCATTATTCTGCCTTGTCACATTCACATTTATATCAACATATTTTGTACATTTATTAGATATTAGAAACTAAAACAATACAAAAGTCTATAAAAAGGCATGATTATAAAAAGATAAAAATTAAATCAACACTAATTTAAACTAACAAACAAAAGTGATAAAAAATTTAAATATAAATTTCCTCTTCAGAACATTGATGCTGAACCTAAAAGCTCTGCTCCAGTCTCACTATTAGAGAATGTGTGTTACTGAGGAGCAGGTCATGTTACTCTCAGAGAGATGATCTTACCTCAGTATCTCCAGGTTACAGTGAGGATTCTCCAGTACTGCAGAGAGACACTTCACTCCTGAGTCTCCTACATTATTCCCAGACAGATTCAGATATCTCAGGTGTGAGGGGTTTGATCTCAGAGCTGAAGCGAGAGCAGCACAGCCTTCATCTAATACTTCACAATCATACAACCTGCAGATACACAATGACACACAATTCACTGTCTGTTTCAACACATTACACATCTTGTGTGTGTGTGTGTGTGTGTGTGTGTGTGTGTGTGTGTGTGTGTGTGTGTGTGTGTGTGTGTTTGTGAGTGTGAGAGAGAGAGAGAGAGTGTCTGTGTGTGTGTGTGTGTGTGTGTGAGAGAGAGAGAGAAAGCGAGAGAGAGAGAGATAGACAGAAAGAGAGAGTTTGTGTGTGTGTGTGTGTGGTTAATCAACACTAATTTAAACTAACAAACAAAAGTAAAACAAGTAAAAAATAAAACTATAAACTTCCTCCTCAGAACATTGATGCTGAACCTAAAAGCTCTGCTTCAGTCTCACTATTAGAGAATGTGTGTTACTGAGGAGCAGGTCATGTGACTATCAGAGAGATGATCTTACCTCATATTCTCCAGTTTACAGTGAGGATTCTCCAGTACAGCAGAGAGACACTTCACTCCTGAGTCTCCTACATTATTCCCAGTCAGATCCAGATCTCTCAGGTGTGAGGGGTTTGATCTTAGAGCTGAAGCGAGAGCAGCACAGCCTTCATCTGATACTCCACAATCCCACAACCTGCAGATACACAATTGTAACCCAGTGAACATTGGTATACATTGCTATATTATTATTCTACTATGCTTTTATTTTATTATTATTTTAGCACCGGATATGATTTCGGGAGAGAGCATGGTCTGCGCGCGAGATTGAGAGAGAGAGTTTTTTTCCGGTTTCTTTTTCATTTTTTTAACTTTTTCTGTCTGCGGGAACAAAAACACTGGAGGTTTTTTCAACAATTGTCTTACAAACTGATTGTCTTACAAACCGCCCTGAAAGTATTTACGGACCTCTTTGTCGAACCAGGACAGCTCCATGTGTTAAAAGTTAGAGGAGGCTGACCTTCCCGAGTGAGGGGTGAGTAGCCATTTTCTGGCGGGAGACGCGTGACTTTTCATCAGCGTCGGATTGGTTTCTGGATCCTGCTGAAAGACCGACCAAAACTTACACGCAGCCATTTATCTGTGCATATTGGTCAGTTTTCACCGTAGCAGAGTGGAGAACTGAGTGAGTAAACAGTCTGACTGTTCATTGCTAAATTCACCAGTCCTTCCTGATTGCCTGTAAGTGCACCACCGTATTTGGGCCCCAACGAAATCCAAGCGCTTGGTCAAGGACATTTTACACACTTGCAAGGTGAAGGTTTTCGTTTTCGGGTATTGTCTTTGTTTAACTACTTTTATATTTGTTTCATTGTGCATTTGCATTTGATTTGAGCATTTGAATTTGTATTTGAATGTGATATTCTTTTAGAGGAAAGCTTCACAACACTAATAGTGTTATTCAGTTTGTTTACAGTAAGTGAGAGTGATAGTGAACACTACGGAACACTAAGGAATTGACACTACTTTCAATTCCTTATTTTTTTGTTATTAAACTTTATGGAGGCACCATGATGTAGAATTATATATTCAGTAACACACAGACTACAGATAATCCAGCTAACTCACCACCAATTGCTGAAGCCCAGACCCTGTTGGTTTGCGCACCATTACTAGTAGTGTTACATTTTGGAGGCACCGCTGGAATTACATTAAATTTAAATTACATTTAAATCTTTTAAATCATTCTCTTAAAAGAAAATTTAAAGTAAATAAATATATTTTGTTTTTGTTTAGTGAGGTTGTAAAGATAGACATTTCTAAGGCTGGTGAATGGGGTCGTCAGGCACAGATAGATCCATCACGGTGTTTGCTACATAGTGATATCCCTTATAGATGTGAGGGGCGAGACTATTGCAGATGTGCTCAGTACAGTGAAGGTATTTGGTCATACCAGGATCCATGGTAGACAGGGGGAACCTACAGGGACTAAGTTGTTCTTGTTGCTTGAAACGAGTAATGATATTGATTCAAATACTGTACTACCAGAGATAGGTATTCCTAATGAGGTGGGGAAGGTACATTTACCTGAAAGAATGGTGGCAGACCCTCCAGTGGGGAATGCTGTGTTCCAAGAGAAGTTGCTATCTATGCTGCAGCAGGAAGGAAAGTCACTGGAGGATGTGAAGTCTATGTTGGGCCCAAATCAGTCCTCCAATGTAAATGTAAATCTTGACTTGGTGAACGCTATTAATCGCCTTGTGAATAAGTGTATTCATGTGCCTAGTTACCGGTCAAGTTACAGGAGATTAAGGGTATTTTCAGGTGTAAAACCCGTACCGGGTGGGAAGGAAGAGTATGACCCCTGGATGGAGCAGGCTGGTCAAATGATTAATGAGTGGCAGTGTGCTGATTTGGTAAAAAGGCAGAGTATTGTTGAAAGTCTGAGAGAACCAGCTTCGGACATAATCCGATTTCTGAAAGTTAGTAATCCCACTGCTACATCTACTGATTATTTAGTTGCTCTTGAAACTGCCTATGGTGATGTTGAAAGTGCATCTGATCTCCTTGCAATGTTCTGGAGTACTTGCCAAAAGGAGAACGAAAAGCTTTCTGATTTTATTTATAGACTGGACAAGCTTCTTCACCGCCTGCTTGTAAAAGGGGGAGTGGTAGTAGCTGATGCTGTGTTTCAGATGACTTGCTAGTGAGATCTGAAGTGCAGACAGTGTCTGCAATATCTAATCGCATTGACTGTTACCTTAAGAAACAGGTCTACTTAAGATGTAATTGTGAAACGGGGCATGGCAATTGCTTATCTTTAATCCTGTTGAGATTGTACCTCGGCCCACTTTGATTACCCAATTAAGATCGTTTCTGGGATTTTGTGGGTACTATGTTCGTTTTGTGAAAGGGTAATCTAGTTTGGGCAGACTGCTCAACCAGCTGCTCAAGGGTTATCCACAGAAACGAAAAGGTGGGGGAAACATCACCTGTTTCTGATAAGCAGTTCCGGCCATCCGATTCATTCAGTTCACGATGGGATGATAGTTGTGAAAGAGCCTTTCAGGAGCTGAACTCCCGTGTTAGCTTTTGCTGATTCTGAACTGCCTTATGTGTTACACGTTGATGCCAGTATGGATGGGCTGGGTGGCGTGCTTTACCAACACAATCCTGAAGGATTGCGCCCCATGGCATTCATTAGTAGGAGTCTTTCTGACTCTGAAAGGAACTATCCAGCACATAAGCTGGAATTTTTGGCTTTGAAATGGGCTGTAGTTGATAAGCTACACTATTATCTGTACGGAGTGACTTTTGAGGTCAGAACGGACAACAATCTTGACCTATGTCCTGACTTCTACTAAATTAGATGCTACGGGTCACAGATAGCAGCTCTATCTATTTATCAGTTCAGCTTGAGGTACAAACAGGGGAGGAAAAACATTGATGCAGATTTTATGTCGAGACGACCACATTGCAACCTTGGAAGTGAAGAAGGCTTGCATAAGCTCTCAGCTTCCGAGGTATTTACTCTTTGTCAATCTGTAAGTACAAAGAACAAAGCCAGAAGTGGTAATGTACTAGCACTACATGAGCTGCAGGATGTTTGCATACCCAAAGGTAAAAGTGGAAGAGGGATAAATTGTTAGTCAGACAGGACCTTTTGTACAGAGTCAAAATTAAACCAGACAATAGAGAAATATGGCAATTGTTGCTTCCGACTGAGTTTTGAGAATCAGTGCTGAAGTCTTTTCATGATATTAATGGACATTTGGGTTTTGAGAAAACTTATGCATTGGTAACAGATCGTTTTTTTCTGGCCTAGAATGGAATCAGAAGTGGAAACTTACTGCAAAAGTTGTGACTGCTGCATCATGAGGAAGACTTTGCCCTATGTCACACATGAGCAGTTCTGGACCCTTAGACTTGGTCTGTATTGATTTCCTAACAATTGAACCAGACACCCGAAATGTGAGTAATGTGCTGGTGATTACTGATCATTTCACTCGGTATGCTCAGGCTTTTTCTTGCAAAGACCAGAAAGCTTTGAGGGTTGCGAGAATCTTGTGGGAGAAGTATTTTGTTCATTATGGTCTACCAAATAAAATACACTCTGATCAGGGGCCAGATTTTGAGAGCTGTTTGATCAAAGACATGTTGACTATGTTGGGAGTAAAGAAATCACGTACTTCTCCATACCCTCCACAAGGAGACCCGCAACCCGAGAGGTCTAACAGGATGCTTCTCAATATGCTTGTTACTTTATTGGCACAACAGAAAACAAAATGGAGCCAGCATATTGCTCGCTTGGTTCATTCATACTCAACACCAAACAAAACAACTGGATATACACCTTAATTCCTCATGTTTGGAAGAGAGCCCAAGTTGCCAGTGGATGTGGCATTGGGGGGTCAGTCTGAGGAAGTTGTGCCAGTTACATATAGTAATTACGTAGAAAGAATAAGACACCAATTAATGAATGCATATGAATTGGCAAATCCTGCATCTGCTCGAGCAAACAGGGGAAATAAACTGAGGTATGACAAGAAAGTGCATTCACAGTGTCTAAACCCTGGAGACCGGGTGCTTATACAGAACCTGGGTTTGAAAGGCAAGCACAAACTTGCCGATCGGTGACATTCAACACCATATGTGGTAGAGAGTCAGTTGTCTAACTTGCCTGTTTATCAGTTGGTACCCGAGAGTGGTACGGGGCCTAAATAGTTTTTGCATAGAAATCATATCCTGTCACGGTTCACTTGAAAGGCTGCTATTGTGCCTGATGCCAGTAATGTTGCTCAAATGTTGAGAAGTCAAGTTGAGGCTCCTGATAAAGAAGATGTCGACACAGAATTAGTAGGTGGTGACATATATAAAGTGAGGAAAATAAGTATTTGAACACCCTGCTATTTTGCAAGTTCTACCAATTAGAAATCATGGAGGGGTCTGAAATTGTCATTGTAGGTGCATGTCCACTGTGAGAGACATAATCTAAAAAAAAAAAAAACCCAGAAATCACAATGTATGATTTTTTAACTATTTATTTGTATGATACAGCTGCAAATAAGTATTTGAACACCTGAGAAAGTCAATGTTAATATTTGGTACAGTAGCCTTTGTTTGCAATTACAGAGGTCAAACGTTCCCTGTAGTTTTTCACGAGGTTTGCACACACTGCAGGAGGGATTTTGGCCCACTCCTCCACACAGATCTTCTCTAGATCGGTCAGGTTTCTGGCCTGTCGCTGAGAAACACGGAGTTTGAGCTCCCTCCAAAGATTCTCTATTGGGTTTAGGTCTGGAGACTGGCTAGGCCACACCAGAACCTTGCTATGCTTCTTACAGAACCACTCCATGGTTATCCTGGCTGTGTGCTTCGGGTCATTGTCATGTTGGAAGACCCAGCCTCGACCCATCTTCAATGCAAAACTGAGGGAAGGAGGTTGTTCCCCAAAATCTCACAATACATGGCTCCGGTCATCCTCTCCTTAATACAGTGCAGTCGCCCTGTCCCATGTGCAGAAAAAAAGCATGATGCTACCACTACCATGCTTCACAGTGGGCATGGTGTTCTTGGGATGGTACTCATCATTCTTCTTCCTCCAAACACGTTTAGTGGAATTATGACCCAAAAGTTCTATTTTGGTCTTATCTGACCACATGACTTTCTCCATGACCCCTCTGGATCATCCAAATGGTCATTGGCAAACTTAAGATGTCCCTGGACATGTGCTGGTTTAAGCAGGGGAACCTTCTGTGCCATGCATGATTTCAAACCATGACGTCTTAGTGTATAACCAACAGTAACCTTGGAAACGGTGGTCTCAGATCTTTTCAGGTCATTGGACAGCTCTTTGGTCTTGGCCATGTTAGTAGTTGGATTCTTACTGATTGTATGGGGTGGACAGGTGTCTTTATGCAGCTAACGACCTCAAACAGGTGCATCTAATTTAGGATAATAAATGTAGTGGAGGTGGACATTTTAAAGGCAGACTAACAGGTCTTTGAGGGTCAGAATTCTAGCTGATAGACTGGTGTTCAAATACTTATTTGCAGCTGTATCATACAAATAAATAGTTTAAAAATCATATATTGTGATTTCTGGAATTTTTTTTTAGATTATGTCTCTCACAGTGGACATGCACCTACAAAGACAATTTCAGACCCCTCCATGATTTCTAAGTGGGAACCTGCAAAATAGCAGGGTGTTAAAATACTTATTTTCCTCACTGTATATATATATATATATATATATATATATATATATATATATATATATAAATAATTTTTTGTTGTTGTTGTTCTTTTGATTTTTAGGGGTTTTTTTTCTTACAAACAAAAATTATCTTTGTTTAACTACTTTTGTATTTGTTTCATTGTGCATTTGCATTTGATTTGAGTATTTAAATTTGTATTTGAATGTGATATTCTTTTAAAGGGAAAGCTTCAAAACACTAATAGTGTTATTCAGTTTGTTTAAGTGAGAGTGTTAGTGAACACTTACTGTCATTTCCTTATTTTTTTGTTATTAAACTTTATTGAGGCACCGTGACATAGAATTATATATTCAGTAACACACAGACTACAGATAATCCAGCTAACTCACCACCAATCGCTGGAGACCAGGCCCTGTTGGTTTCCGTGCCGTTACTAGCAGTGTTACACAATGACACACACTTCACTCTCTCAGTTTCTACAGATTACATATCGTTTGTGTTTTGAGATGAGTGGGATGGATGGATGGATGGATGATAGCAGAAATATAAACAATAGATTCTATAAATGAGAGAATTCAGATAAATAAACTGAAAAAATAGTTTATTCAGTGACATGTTTATGTGAGAGAGAGAGTGTGTGTGTGTTTGTGTGTGTGTGTGTGTGTGAGAGAGAGTGAGTGAGTGTGTGTGTGTGTGTGTGTGTGTGTGTGTGTGTGTGTGTGAGAGAGAGAAAGAGAGAAACAGAGTGTGTGTGTGTGTGTGTGTGTGTGTGTGTGTAAGAGAGTGTGTGTGCGCGCATGTGTGAGAGTGTGTGAGAGAAGGAGAGTGTGTATGTGTGTGTGTGTGTAAGAGAGAGAGAAACAGTGTGTGTGTGTGTGTGTGTGTGTGTGTGTGTGTGTGTGTGCTACCCTGCGAAGAAATACAAAAAAAAAAAACAACAACATTATTTCGCTTTCTTTTTCGCCGCCATTTTACTACTGATCGGTCAGATGACCATACGCAATCCACGCATCCTGGAATAGGGTTATAGACATAGACATAAAAATCATACAAACAAACTTTATCAAAACAAATCAAACAAACAAACAAAGTCAAAACATGAACCCAAAAGTCAAATTAACAACATATCAAAAATTAATTCTCAATTATTTACAACACGAACAATGTTATTCAAACACCACAGTAATTCAAAAGACTCATTCATTAGTTGATAATACTGAAATCCTAAAAATAACCCCTTCAACAAGGCAAAGTTTGGTCCCAATCTGAAACATTCTATAAAGCAATGAAAAACAGTCTCTCTTATCCCACAAAACACACGTTTATCAACAACATCTGAATTAATAACAGAGACAAATGCATTCACAGCTATGACCCCATGTAGAATCCACCACTGCAGGTCACCAGACTGCTTATTCAATGCTGGTTTGTAGAACACCCTCCACACTGGCTTGTCTTCTTCTCATAAACCACATTCTTCTCGCAAAACAGTATCTTTCTTCTGGTTTAATAACCCTTTATTCAAAATTTTGACAAAACAATTATACAGCTCTTTTCCTTCAGCTAAACTTATATCCATATCTTTTAGACCTTCTATATCCAGCAGTATGCTAGACATACCTCTTAAATCAGGAGAAATGGTAATTTTGGCAAAGGGATCTTTTATATCTGGTATCAGACTTCCACCAGCAAGTTTTGTAACATAATTAATTATATTCAAGGTTCAAAGATGGAAAACCTATTATCCAAAATCAGCAAAATGAGCTCTACTTTGCAAGGAGTAGCGACGGATGTGTCGTCAATCAAAGAGGTTGTTGTTCTACTTCTTCTTCTTCTTCTTCTTTCGGCTGCTCCCATTAGGGGGCGCCACAGCGGATCAACCGTCTCCATACCACCCTGTCCTCTACATCTGCCTCTTTCACACCGACTACCTGCATATCTTCCCTCACCACATCCATGAACCTCCTCCATGGCATTCCTCTTTTCCTCCTACCTGGTGGCTCCATCCTCAGCATTCTTCTACCAATATAACTCATGTCCCTCCTTTGCACATGTCCAAACCATCTCAATCTCGCCTCCCTCACCTTGTCACCAAAACATCCTACATGGGCTCTCCCTCTAATAAACTAATTTCTAATCTTGTCCATCCTCATTACTCCCAACAAAAACCTTAACATCTTCAGCTCTGCTACCTCCAGCTCTGCCTCCTGTCTTTTACTTAATGCCACTGTCTCTAATCCATACAACATCGCAGGTCTCACCACAGTCCTATAAACTTTCCTTTTCATTCTAGCAGATACCCTACTATCACAAATCACTCATGTCACTCTTCTCCACCCACTCCACCCTGCCTGCACACTTTTCTTCACTTCCCTAACACACTCTCCATTACTTTGCACTGTTGACCCCAGGTACCTGAACTCCTCCACCTTCTCCACCTCTTCTCGCTTTAACCGCACCACTCCACTGCCCTCCCTCTCATTAACGCACATGTACTCTAACTTACTCCTACTGACTTTCATTCCCCTTCTCTCCAGCACATATCTCCACCTTTCCAGGCTCTTCTCAACATGCTCACTACTCTCACCACAAATCACAATATCATCTGCAAACATCATAGTCCAGGAATACTCCTGTCTGACCTCGTCCATCAACCTGTCCATCACCACTGCAAACAGAAAAGGGTTCAGGGCCGACCCTTGATGCAGTCCAATCTTCACCCTGAACCAGTCTGTTTTTCCTTCTGCACACTTCACTGCTGTCACACTGTCCTCAGACATGTCCTGCACCACCCTCAAATACTTCTCTGATACACCTGACTTCCTCATTAAATACCAGCACTCTGTCATACGCTTTCTCTAAATCCACAAATACACAATGCAATTCCTTCTGTCCTTCTCTATACTTCTCCATCAACATTCTCAAAACAAATAAGGCATCTGTGGTGCTCTTCCTCGGCATGAAACCATACTGTTGCTCACAGATGGTCACCTCTTCTTTCAGCTGGCTTCCACTACTCTTCCCCATAACTTCATGTTGTGACTGATCAACTTAATTCACTTGCAGTTACTGCAGGTCTGCACATCTCCCTTATACTTAAAGATCGGTACAAGCACACTCCTTTTCCATTCCTCAAGCATCCACTCACCTTTCAGAATCTTGTTAAACAATCTGGTTAAAAACTCCACTGCCATCTCCCCTAAACATCTCCACGCTTCTACCGGTATTTCATCTGGTCCAACTGACTTTTCACTCTTCATCCTCTTAATCACCGCTCTTACTTCCTCCTTACTAATCCTATCCACATCTTGCTTCACAATCTCCACATCATCCAAACTTTTATTCTAGCAGATCTCTCTTTACCTTCTACCTCTCTCTACCTTCTACTCTCTCTACCTCCCTATCTTCTCTCTCTCTGATTTTCCTCATTCATCAGCTGCTCAAAATACTCCCTCCACTTTCTCAACAGACTCTCTTCACTAGTCAACACATTTCCATCTCCATCCTTTATTGCTTGCAGCAAATCCTTCCCAGCTCATTCCCTCTGCCTGGCCAATCGGTACAAGTCCTTTTTTCCTCCCTTAGTGTCCAGTCTCTCCCAAATGCCTTTTCCTTGGCTTTCGCCACATCCCTCTTTACCTGCTGCCGCATCTCCTTGTACTCCTGCCTACTTTTATTATCACTCTGTCGATCCCAATTCTGTTT
The DNA here is from genome assembly GCA_039877035.1 of Silurus lanzhouensis. Taxonomy (NCBI): domain Eukaryota; kingdom Metazoa; phylum Chordata; class Actinopteri; order Siluriformes; family Siluridae; genus Silurus; species Silurus lanzhouensis. Next base: position 33,247 of record JBCEWE010000771.1, read on the forward strand.
TTCCAACCTCTTTCTCCTTATGCTCTCCTGCACCTCCTCATTCCACCACCACATCTCTTTGTCTTCTTTTCTATTTCCAGATGCCACACCAAGTACTTTTCTAGCTGCCTCCCTCATCACTCCTGCAGTAGTTACCCAATCATCCAACACCTCTTTACCACCGAGACCCTGTCTGACCTCTTCCCTAAACCTCACACTACACTCTTCCTCCTTCAGCTTCCACCATCTTATTCTTCTTTCAGTCTTCACTCTCCTCCTCTTCTTCTTTGCCTCCAAAACAATCCTACAGACCATCATCTGATGCTGTCTAGCTACACTGTCCCCCGCCAACACCTTACAGTCTCCAATCTCCTTCAGTCATAGTACCAACATTTAAAGTACCAACCCGAACCTCCACTCTCCTACACTTCTCCTTTTCCTGCTGTCTCTGTAGAAGTCTTCCTCCTCTCCTTTTCCTCCTTCGGCCAACAGTAGCCCAATTTCCGCTGGTACCCTGTCGGCTAACGATACCTGTGGCGGTTGTTGTTAACCCGGGCCTCGACCGATCCGGTATGGAATTCTGATTCGTGTTCTGCATATTCTGATTCGTGTTCTGCTGGATGCCCTTCCTAACGCAACCCTCCCCATTTATCCTGGTTAGGGACCGGCACTAAGAGTGCACTGGCTTATGCCTCCCTAATGGCTGGGTTGTCAATCAAAGAGGTTGTTACCGACCTTAAAAACTCGGTGCATGTGACCCGAGGAAAGGCTGGACGAAGCAGAGGGCCGCATCTCTAATATGGAAGACGTCACCTGGCAGAAAACAGAAGCCGTTGCAACAACGTGAGGATGATCGGTCTGAAAGAAGGGCTGGAGCCAGGTGGAATGGTCAAGTGCGTGTATAAAATCTTATCGGAAGGACTGGGTATCGATCCGGATTTTAGAGTTCGAAATTGAGAGGGCACATCGTGCTCCTGCTTCCAGGCCTAGTACAGATCAGCCACAGAGAATAGTCTTGATCAAGTTTCTACGTTCGGCAGCCAGGGAGAAAGTATTACAAGTGGCGAGAGAAAAGGGAATGACCGAATGGGAGAGATGTCGGATTTCCTTCTTCCCCAGCATGTCAAGAGAGTTAGCCAGAAAACGGAGGGAATTCACCGCTTCGTGTAGGATGCTGAGAAGCATCAACGTGAAGTATACACTGGCATATCCAGCCTCTTTTGGCAATGGTAAGGGAAGAGTAGGGTGTTTACATCGAGTGTGGATGCAGAGCAATTCATCAAAGAACATTTCGGGGCGACAGAATGATGGGACCAATATTCTTTACAAGATCGCCAAAGTGGAGCATATGGGTCAGGTGCGTTGGGTGAGCCGGATAGCTGTGCTGTCTCGGAACAGTTTTGACAGCCAAGGCAGGACTGGATAGCTGATTCGACACCTCATGGACCACAAGCTCGAGGTGTTTGGACTAGGACAGTCCTCGTTTTTTGGTTTGGCCTTTCTTTTTTTGTTGTCTCTTCTTAATATTTTGTTTGTTGTTAAGCATTGGGTAAGGGGTTTTGGAGTTTTGCAGGGAGTTTTGCAGGGAGTTTTGCAGGGAGTTTTGGTGTTTGAAATGTTCAACTCGTTTGTTAAATTTGAATGAATGTACATCACGGTTTAGTATGCCATTCCCCAACAGGGGGCAGTCATCCAACATATCTGGTTACACGCACGATAACGTGATTCATTTATATCATACATAGGTAGTCCCCTGCTACATAGGTTTGTAACATGGAATATTAACCGGTGTGGAAGTCCAATTAAAAGAAAAAAAGATTCTGTCATCTCAAACAAACAGGTAGATGTTGCTTTTGTGCAACAAAGTCATTTAACAGATAACGAATCGCTTAAATTTAAGCGAGACTGGGTGGGGCATGTATTTTTTTTTATCATTTACTAACAAACAAAATGGGGTAATGATCCTAATAAATAAGAGGCTGAATGTTGTAATGTTAACAGAAACTAAAGACGAAGTGGGGAGGATAATTTGTATAGAAACCCTCATTAATGGAGTAAAAGTGCAATGTATACGCACCCAATAAGGCAGATCCAGGTTTTGTTCATGAAGTAAACAAGATTCTTGGTGAAAAGGAGGGGCAAATATTTGTGGCTGGGGACTTTAATCAGGTTATGGATGGGGTTTTGGATAAGAGTAAATATCAGGGACCTTCTATGCCAACAGATAGGGCTGCCCTTTATATGCTAACAGAGGATATTGGATTGATTGATTATATGGCGCCTGGTCAATCCAACAGAAAGATAATATACTTTCTATTCTCATTGCCATAAATCTCACTCTAGGATAGATTTCTTCTTACTTTTAAACTCTATTACTGATCAGGTAGTAAATTGTAATATTGGAGCAATAGTATTGTCAGACCATGCAACTGTGGAATTAGATATAGCTCTAAATGACATGTGGTACAAGATGGCGGCACGGCAGTAGCTTGCAGCGGCTGCTCCCGACCCAAAATGGTGCTACTTTCACTTCGTAGCCCGCCTTACGCAACAAATAGACAGTGTCACTGTGTACCACCGCAAAACACACAAAGAACTCAGAAATAACCCAAAAAACACAAATAATGATCTGTGGCAGAAGCTACGTGACCTCGGCATGCTTCGAGAACCAGGCCTTCAGACCTCGGCGTCACCTGCAGCGGATGGACGGAGGAGGGGGAATCGAAAGCGCTGCACGAGGAAGCGGGAGCGAGCGGGTGCTAGTGCTAGGCTAAATGCTAACCCTAGCTGGCCCACTCTACCATCTCTACTGCTGGCAAATGTCTGCTCCCTGGACAATAAATTGGACTACATCAGACTCCAACATGTTACTCAGCGTAAGTACAGACACTGCTGCGTCTTTGTGTTCACTGAGACGTGGCTAAGCGACAGAGTTCTGGACGCAGCCATTCAGCTGGATGGGCTAACTGCGTTTCGTGCCGACAGAAACGCAGCTCTGTGCGGTAAGACTCGCGGCGGCGGTCTGTGTGTTTACATCAATATGGAATGGTGTAAGAACTCTGTACTTGTTTCCACCTACTGCTCATCGCTGTTGGAATTTATTGTTGTGAGATGTAGACCTTTTTATTTACCAACGGAATTCACCACTGCTATTGTGCTCGGAGTGTACATACCACCTAGCGCTAATGCTAATGAAGCGTTCAGTGTACTCTACGGGACCATTAGCAATACCAGGCATACCAGGCGTACCGGGCGAAGCCCCGCCCCCATCTAGGGTACTCAGACCACATCTCTGTAATGCTGATCACAGCATACAGACCACTCAGCAGGCATTTAAGACCAGCTTGAAAGCAGGTGAGAACCTGGCCAGCAGGATCCATGTCTGCTCTCCAGGACTGTTTTGAATGCACTGACTGGGACATATTCAGGGAAGCTGCAACCAATGGCGATTTCATCAATTTGGAGGAGTACACGTCAACAGTGACCAGCTACATTGGCAAGTGCATTGATGACGTGACCATCTCCAAGACCATCACTACACAGTCTAACCAGAAGCTTTGGATGACCGCCAAGGTGCGTGTGCTGCTAAATACAAGAGACTCCACCTTCAGAGCAGGGGACAAGGCGACCTTGGAAACAGCAAGGGCCAAACTATCCCGTGCCATCAGAGAGGCAAAGCACGCACACGCCAAGAGAATCCACAGCCACTTCCAGGACAGCAGAGACACCTGGAGCATGTGGCAGGGCATCCAGGTGATTACGAACTACAAGACAACAACACCTGATTGTGATAGTGATGCCTCCCTCCCAAATGCTCTGAATGACTTCTACGCCCGGTTCGAGGTGCAGAACAACATGGTGGTGAGAAACACCACCCCTTCTCCCACTGACCAGGTGCTCTGTCTAACCACAGCTGAAGTGAGGAAAACCATATGCAGAGTTAACCCATGGAAGTCTGCTTAACCAGACAACATTCCTGGCAGAGTGCTCAGGGAATGTGCACAACAGCTAGCGGATGTCTTCACCAACATCTTTAACATCTCCCTGAGCAGCGCCACTGTTCCTACGTGCCTCAAGATGACGACCATCATTCCCATGCCAAATAAGTCTACTGTCTCCTGCCTTAATGACTATCATCCCATTGCACTTACACCCATTGTGATGAAGTGCTGCGAGAGGCTCGTCATGAGGCACATCAAGACCCAGCTTCCACCCGCATCCATGGACGATGCTATCTCCACAACCCTCCATCTGGCCCTCAACCAACTAGACAACAAGGACTCTTATGAAAGGATGCTGTTCATAGACTTCAGCTCAGCGTTTAGCACGATCGTCCCTCAGCACCTGATTGAGAAGATTGAGAACACCTCCCTCTGTAACTGGATCCTGGACTTCCTGACTGGGAGACCTCAGTCAGTCTGGATCAGAAACAGCATCTCCAGCACCACCACACTGAGCACTGGAGCCCCTCAGGGCTGATGACCACACACACCCGTCACACACATTCTTCACTCTCCTACCAACAGGGAAGCGGTTCCGAAGCATTCAGGCCGCCACATCCATAATGTGCAACAGTTTTTTTCCTCAAGCCATCAGGCTACTCAACAAACAACTGAACTGAACTTAAACACACACACACACACACACACACACACACACACACACAACTGTGTGACTGATCTTTACAAACCAGACTCAACACACACTCATACTCACTTCGTGTGACTGATCTGTACAAACTGGACTCAACACACATCATACACTTTGCACAACCATGATTCAGTACCACTCACACTAATCATTACTGCAAAATGTTCACATGCCGTTTTTTTGCACATCTTCCGGGATTGCTGCTATTTGTTCTTTTGCACAATATTCTGTTTACATTTTTCTGCTACTGTTCACTTAATTTGTTACGACAGGTTTACTGGCAGAGCTTTATGTTGTTTTATGTAGCACCGGGGTTCTGGAGGAATGTTGTTTCATTTTACTGTTTACTGCATCAGCTATATATATGGTTGAAATGACTTCTTGACTCTTGACTTGACTAAATACAGAACCGGGTAGGAAGGAAAGATGGCGATTGAATACTGCATTATTACAAGACGAGGAGTTTAGCAAATTGTTGGCTGATGATCTGATCTTTTTTTAATTAAATGTGGGAAGCACTAATAGGTTGGCATCTGTATGGGAGGCCTTAAAGGCATACATTAGAGGGAAACTGATTGCACAGGCAGCTAGAAAGAAGAAGGAGGAACGAGACTTGGTTAAGATCTTGGAAGCAACAATTTGTACATTGGAGAAGGAGCTGGCTAGACACTACTCTAATGATTTATATCAGAAAATTTGTAAATATAAATTTTAATTACACTATATATATATATATATATATATATATATATATATATATATATATATATATATATATATATATGAAAGAAAAGCTGAATATGCACTATTTAGGCTGCGGAGCAGGTTTTATAAGGGCGGTAAAAAAAACGGGCAAGCTCCTGTCCAGACAATTAAAAAACAAAATGCTGCTAACATTATTCCGGCAATTAAAAAAGGAGATGCTATATATATCATTCATTGATGAAAGAAATAAATGAGGTCTTTCATAAGTTTTATAAACATTTATATACATCTTCAGGTGTTCTAGATAGAGATGAACTGAAACAGTTTTTTTCTAATTTAGAGTTACTTAAGTTAGATACACTGCAATCTGAGTTTTTAGACCTTCCTATTACAGAAGAGGAGATCAAAGCTGCAATCACCTCTATGAAATCTGGTAAGTTGCCAGGGGGCGGACGGGTTTCCAGCTGAATATTATAGGAAGTATGTTGATATAGTGGCTCCAGTTCTAAAAGAAATCTATATAGAGGCGTTTGAGATCGGAGAATTGCCTGGTACTTTCATAGAAGCATTGATAACATTGATACCTAAGAAAGATAGGGATTTAACTGATCCAGCTAATTTTAGGCCAGTGAGTCTTATCAATGTGAACTGTAAGGTGTTGGCGAGAATTTTAGCGTCACAGTTCGAGAAGGTTCTTCCAAGTATAATCCTTGAGGACCAAGTGGGCTTCATTAGGAGAAGGTCATCAGCCGATTATGTAAGAAGGCTAATTCATCTGATGTGGCTAAGTTCTTCAGAAAACACCCCAATCCTTGGATGCCAAAAAGGCTTTCAACAGGATGGAATGGGGTTTGGAATGGGGTTTTTTGGCCACAGCCCTGTCTAATTTCGGATTTGGTCATATATAGTTCCTGGGTTAGTTTATTATACTGTATAAGAATCCTAAAGCAGCAGTGATGGCAAATGGCATGACTTATATATGTGGATGACCTTTTGTTGTTATCTCGTGATCCTCTCAAATCTCTACCTCCATTAATGAGTGTTATAACCTGGGCAGCTTATATGCAATTGTATTCAAGAGTGGCAGTATACAAAATAAATTGGGAGAAGTCTAAGGCTATGCCAATATCTAGAACATTTCACTCCCATACAGTGACCCAATTTGGTTTTAAATGGATTCCAAAAGGCATGACATACCTTGGGGTTAAACTAACACAGAACTTGGAGGATGTAATGATGTTGAATTATAAGCCACTGCTGTCAAAGATAAAACACAATGTGGACAAGTGGGAACAGCTGAAACTCTCTTTGTGGGGTAAAGTAAATGTTGTCAAGATGGGTATTGCTCCACAGTTCAATTAAATATCCACGATGATACCTTTAAACATTCCAGATCCTATCTTTAAAAGGTATGACAAAATTATTAAGGACTTTTAATGGGATGGAAAAAGACAGAGGATTAAAATGGGTAAATTGACTTCCCCAAAGGACAAGGGGGGCCTTGCATGACCTGATGTGAGATTGTATAATCTTACTTTTGAAATGGCCAAGCTGGCTAAGCATTGGGACAAGACAGATTCTGAGTTTTACTGGATCAAAATAGAACAGAAACTGGCCTCACCATTTCATTCCATTAACGTTCTTTTACAATGTTTTGGAGCTAAATGAGACTTAAATCCAGTGACAATGCACTCAAGACATGTTTGGAGCAAAATTCATAAACTGTGCAAACATCACATTATAGACAGTCGTATGCATCACTATGGAGGAATCCTGAAATTTGCATAGGTAGGGCAAGTGTGTTTTGGGAACAACGACATCTTAAAGGGGTAACTGTAATTGGTGATCTGTATGAAAATGGAATTTTTATGTCAAACTCTGAATTGGTGAAAAAATATAATATTGGGGGTCAAGGACATTTTTGGAAATATCTGCAAATATCTGCACTGTGTCAAGAGCAAATCTAATACAAGTGATAACACTGTTTATACCTATCTTCAGTTGCCACATGTAGTTCTGACTGCTTCTATGTGTTACAAATTAATGCCTAATGTAAATGCAGATATCTGTGAGAACCCGAGGGCTATTTGGCAAAAGGACTTGGGGATAGATATCCATAAAAACGATTGGCTGTACATCATATCTAATGTGGGTAAGAACATAAGGGAAGCTAGGGGGAGATTAATTCATCACTAAGTAGTACATAGATATTATTATTTTACACCATCTAGGCTTTACAGAATGCGTATAGTTGGAAATAATCTATGCTGGAAATGTAAGGAGAAAGAGGGTACTTATTTGAATATGATTTGGGAATGTTCCTTAGTTCATCATTTTGGTGTAAAATTCTGGGAGTAATGCAAGAGTGGATGGGATCTAACATACCTATGGAACCACTACTATGCCTTCTGGGAGATAGAGCAGTGGTACCCAACATAGCAAAGAATGTGTTTACTTTAGTTAAGATTGGTTGTATTACAGCTGGCAGGATGATTTTACACAATTGTAAATGCCCCAAACCCCAGACTTGAAAGATTGGATTGATGGGATGATTGAAATTGCTTCGTACAAGAATGAGCATGTTGGGGAGATTGCATAGTGAGGGAGACATGAAGAAAACATGGGATCATTTGTGGCAACATAAAAATAGTTTGAATAAGTGGGACTGATTGACAACTGTTTAATTTCCATGTGCTTTTATTATGATTGTATTCCACTGATAGTGACTAATGGCTGAATGTGTAATAGCAAAGGTGATTATTGAATGCTGTGTTAATGTACTTTGAACTTTGGACTGTTGAACAATAAAAAAGTTAAATTACAAAAAAGTAAAGGGGATTTACAGCATAGCGGAACTTTCCTCATTTGTTAAACAATGTTTCCATATCAAGACAATTCCACAATTTTGTGTGTGTGTATGTGTGTGTGTGTGTGTGTGTGTGTGTGTGTGTGTGTGAGAGAGAGAGAGAGAGAGAGAGAGAGAGAGAGTAAGTAAAAAAAAATAATTATAAGTTCTTCCTCAGAATATTGATGCTGAACCTAAAAGCTCTGCTTCAGTCTCACTATTAGAGAATGTGTGTTACTGAGGAGCAGGTCATGCGATTCTCAGAGAAATGATCTTACCTAAGTTTATCCAGTTTACAGTGAGGATTCTCCAGTACAGCAGAGAGAAACTTCACTCCTGAGTCTCCTACTTTATTCCCAGACAGATCCAGTTCTCTCAGGTGTGAGGGGTTTGATCTCAGAGCTGAAGCGAGAGCAGCACAGCCTTTATCTGATACTCCACAATCCCACAACCTGCAGATACACAATGACACACACTTCATTCTTCACATATACACTCTCACATACACACACACACACACACATTTACGCGCGAGTGTGTGTGTCATTAAATTTTATTTGTCACATACACATACATACAGGGTACGACATGCAGTGAAATGCTTTTAACGACGGTCCGGCATGAGGGAATAAAATAGGGTAAAAAGGAGAATAAAAATATAAATATAATAACAAAATTTAAAGAAAAATATAATAAGAAAAAGAAGGCAGATAAATAAAAATATAAAGATATATAAATATATATGTATATATACATACATATACATATATATACACATACACTGAAAATGTACACAGAAAATGTTTATGGCAGTGTGCAGTTAACCAGTAAACAACAGTAAACAAGTTAGGCATGGTTTTTGATTGTCCATGAGTGTCCGTGTGCAGTAAGGTGTGGTGTAAAGTGTCCTTGTGCAGAATAGTGTGGTATAAAAAAGAACATAAAAAAATATGAAATAAATATGAAAAAGAAAATATGAAAATGAAATGAAATGTAAAGTGCACTGTGCTGTGCAAGTCCAGTGTATAATGTGCCGTAGCACGAAAAGTGTGATTGTGCAGGGGAAAAAAAGGGTGATGATGGAGAGAGTGGGCCAGTTTTTAGATCCTGGGTGTTTCCTGGTTTAAACTCCGAATGGCCTGCGGGAAGAAGCTCCTCCTCATTCTCTCTGTGTTCGCCTTCAGGGAGCGGAAGCGTTTCCCCGAACGCAACAGAGAAAAGAGTCCATTGTTGGGATGGCTCTGGTCCTGCACCGCGTGTTGTAGATGTCCTGCAGGTCAGGGAGCTTGGTGTGGATGGTACGTTTAGCTGAACGCACCACCCTCTGGAGGGCTCGTCTGTCCTGCATGGTGCTGTTCCCGAACCAGGAAGTGATGCTACCCGTCAGAACGCTCTCAATGGTGCAGGTGTAAAAAGTCTTAAGCACCTGAGAGGGTAGTTTAAAGTCCCTTAGGCGTCTCAGATGGTACAGACGCTGCCGGGCCTTCTTCACCAGGGTGTTGATGTGACAGGACCAAGACAGGTCCTGTGTAATGTGAACACCCAGGTAACGGAATCTGTCCACTCTTTCCACTGGAGTCCCGCAGATGTTTAGCGGTTGGTATGACCGCTCCTGCTTCGTGCTGAAGTCCAGGTTCAACTCCTTAGTCTTGCTGACGTTCAGGAGAAGGTTGTTCTCCTGGCACCATCTCTCCAGGTTTTTAACCTCCTGTAGGTAGGCCGTCTCGTCATTGTTGGAGATCAGGCCCACCAGAACGGTGTCGTCAGCAAACTTGATGATGGTTGTGGAGTTGGAAGTGGCCACACAGTCATATGTGTACAGTGAGTACAGCAGGGGGCTCAGAACACAACCCTGGGGAGCTCCAGTGCTGAGGGTGAGGGTGGATGAGGTGTGTTTTCCCACCCGTACAGCTTGTGGTCTGTCAGTCAGAAAGTTTGAGATCCATTGACACAGCGGCAGGCTGAGTCCCAGGACCTTCAACTTAGAGGTGAGTGTGGAGGGAATTATGGTGTTGAAAGCTGAACTGTAGTCCACGAACAACATCTTTGTGTAATTCCTGTTTCTTTGGTCCAGGTGGCTGATTGTAGTATGGAGAAGATGTGCAATTGCGTCCTCAGTCGAACGGTTCTGACGGTACGCAAACTGTAGTGGGTCCAGTGTGACCGGTAGTGAGGCAGTGATGAAGTCTCTGACCAGTCTCTCAAAGCACTTCATCACTACTGAGGTCAGAGCTACAGGGCGGTAGTCATTGAGGCAGGCGGGCTGGGGTTTCTTCGGGACAGGGACAATAGTGGACTGTTTGAAGCATGAGGGGACAACAGACTGTTCCAGAGAGAGGTTGAATATCTCAGTGAACACCGTTGCTAGCTGGTCAGCGCAGGCTTTTAGAACCCGACCTGTGATTCCATCTGGTCCTGCTGCCTTCCTGGTATTCACTCTCTTGAATGCCCTCCTCACGTCATGCTCCGAGATGGTGAATGTGTTTACCTCTCCGGCTCTCTCGGCATGCACGCTGGTTGTGCCGCTAGCGCCGCTAGCGTGGTTAGCTGCAGCCTCGAAACGAGCGTAAAAGGTGTTTAGCTCATCTGCCAGAGAAGCGTCCGCAATCACCATTCTGGAAGATGGTGTTTTATAGTCCGTTATTGTCCTTAGTCCCTGCCACAGGCTCCTAGAGCCACCTTGTTGGAACTGTGACTCTAGTTTCCTCCCGTAGCGCAGCTTTGCATCCTTCACCGCTCTGCGAACACTGTAAGACGCAGCCTTGTATTCATCCATGTCCCCGGTGGCGAGCCCCGTGTTGTAGGCAGCGGAGCGGGATCTCAGAGCGTCGCGGATGGTTTTATCCACCCACGGCTTCTGGCTGGGAAACGTTCTGATAGTGTTTTTTTGCATCGTATCATCCGTTAGTTTCCCGATGAATCCCACAACCGCTTCCGTAAACATGTTGACGTCATCAGAGCTGCGCCGAAACATGTCCCAGTCTGCGTCATCCAAAGCGTCCTGCAGAGCGGCCACCGATTGGTCAGTCCAGCGCGCAACCTCCCTCTGAACTTGAGCTTCCTGTTTCAGCCTTTGTAAACAGGCATGAGGAAGATGGCAGCATGGCCCGATTTCCCAAACAGTGGACGTGATTGTGCCTTGTAGCTGTTCTTAAATGTTGTGTAGCAGTGGTCCAGTGTTCTTTCGCCCCTGGTGGGGAAGGTGATGTGCTGATGAAAGTTCGGGAGTGCGCGCTTGAGGTTGGCACTGTTGAAATCTCCAACCACAATGAGCGCAGCGTCCCGATGCTGTGTTTGGTGTTGCGTTAGTGACTCATGTAAGTCCCATACTGCCGTGTCCGTGTCCGCTTGAGGTGGAATAAAAACGGCACTGATTATGACCGAGCTGAATTCCCGAGGTAGATAGAAGGGCCGACATTTGATGGTCAGTAGTTCCAGGTTTGGTGTGCAGGAGCGTGAAAGAGGAACAATGCTCGAACTGTCGCACCAGTGTTTGTTCACCATCAGACACACTCCACCTCCTCTTGACTTCCCCGACACCAGTGTTCTGTCCATGCAGTAAACCGAGAAAAACTCGGCCGGCTGGATGGCGTGGTCCGGTAACGCTGGGTTCAGCCATGTCTCGGTGAAGCAGAGAAGGTTGCAGTCCCGAATGTCTCTCTGGAACTTGACCCTTGCCCTGAGGTCGTCGAGCTTGTTCTCCAGTGACTGGACGTTGGCTAACAGGATACTAGGTAAGGAAGCGCGGTGTGCGCGTGCCCTCAGCCTGTTCCTGACGCCGGCTCGTTTCCCTCGCGGACGCCGGTACGGGTCGCGTCCTTTGTTCTCCCTCAGGATCTCTCTCGGCCAGCATGGGTCCGGGTTTAAAAGCGGCGAAAGGTGAGTGCATTGTACACCAATAGATATAAGAGTGTCTCTGTCATATCTAATGGTGTCCATCTTGTGTAGATGGAAATAAAACTAGTTAAATAAAAGTATAAAATAACCAAAAAAAGAAAAACCGTAGCCGGAGCAGTCGTGACGGCAGCCGACCTCACCGGCGCCATCTTGGTTACAACAAGTGCCTAGTCTAGTGTGTGTGTGTGTGTGTATGTGTGTGCGAGAGTGTGTGTGTGAATGTGAGAGCTTTTTAATTTGTGCCTTTGTCACATCCCACCACTGCTGTAGAGAGTTAAAAGCTCCTTTTCACATTTAAAACAATTCCATAAAAAATAAAAGACTCTCTAAAATTAACATCTTCTAAAAGTGCGGTGTTAAAATGCCAGTAGCTGCTCTTAGGTTTAATATTATTTTTACTGATGGTGCACTGAACCATACAGTGATCTGAGGTGCCTACTGGAAAAATAAAACATCTTGTAAAAAAAGTAATCTGATACTTAAAACAATAAAAGTGATCTAATCTCACAAGGGAGAGCGTGTTATCTATTGAGTGAGCTCACGTGTACTGTCTCTGTTTGTTTTTTTTAGAACATTCATATAGCACAACATAAACACAAAAACAGTCAACAAAATTCCTAACTTTTGCAATGCTAGTGAAAAAGAACAAGAGAGGAGAGAAAGAAAAGGGGAAAAATAAATAAATAAACAAACAAAACCAACAACAACAACAACAACAACAACAATAATAATAATAATAATAATAAAATAAAAATCACATTCCAAAACTCAAAATAATAACTCATTAATATTACTTACAATATAATCAAGGTATGGAGTCCACACTTGGTGAAAAGCTTCAGTAGTCTGATGAGTAACAGGTCAAGAACTCTAAGGGAATCATTTCTCTAATAATCTTGTACCATCCTCTCAAAGATGGGGGTTTGTCATTGATCCAGGTTAATTATATATTTTTTCTAGCAGCAAAGGCTAGAATATCAAATAAATGCTTATGAAATTTGTTCCGCAGGTGTCTGAATGGGAGACCCAAAATAAAGGAAAACAGGTCCATCTGTAGCTCCAGTCCAAACATACGGCTCATAAAAACAACAACTTCTGACCAATAAGTTCTAATTACAGGACAATTCCATAATAAGTGGGTTTGGTCTCCCATGTCCACCTTACATTTAACACATAATGGTGAATTATTTGAGTCAAACTTGCTTGTAAGAAGTGGTGTAATATGCAATCTCTGCACAATCCTGATCTGAATAGCTTTGGCCCTATTGCAAATACATATCTTATTTGTCTGACTCCAGATCAGTTCCCATTTCTCCTCTGTGATGGTCAATTGCAATTGTCCCATAGTCTTTTAAGTTCCTCAGTGTTCACCACCTCGGATGAACAGAGAGCACTATAAAAATAAGTTTAAATCTGCTTACAACGATGGGGGGTTAAGCAAACATTGGTGTCCAGAGTAGTATTTTTAAAGATATAATCTATAATTTAAAGATATCTAAAAAAACAAAAATAATAATGAAACCTGGGCAGCTTATATTTTATCACCAAATCTTCAAAAGACGTTAAAGAACTCCCAGTAAACAAATCACCAAGTCTGCATATCCCATGTGTGTTCCAAGCTTTAAAACCAGAGTCTGACAGACTTGGTGCAAACTCTGGGTTGTTGTAAATGGGAGAAGATAATTTAGCCCTGCCCTCTACCCTACGTATAATAGACCAGGCCTTCCATGTATTACATACAATTCTGTTACCACATAATGACTTAACTACTTTGAAGCCTCTAACAAATAATAGATTCTTTAGAGGGCAAGACAACCGATAGGACTCCAAGTCAAGCCAAATAGACCCAGGGTCCTCTTTAAGCCATTCAGCCAGGAATCTTAGCTGCAGACCAACTGATATTTTCTCACATTTGGCAAATCCAAGCCCCCAGAAGAACTGGAAAGCTGTAATATAAAGAGTTTTAGACTGGGCTTCCGCCTATTCAATATAAATAAACTAAACCATCTGTTCAATTCCTTTATTCTTTTATTCGGCAATAGGAACGGTCTCATCTGTAGTGGATAAAGAAGCCTGGGCATTACATTCATCTTCACAACTGCAATCCTCCCAAGCCAGGAGAGCGGAAGATCTGACAATAAATAAATTAAAATTTACTAACTACTTTAGGCAATAATGTGTTAATTCTCCAGAGGTCTCTGAAGGTCATCCCACTAACGTCCATTATTACCATAGAACAGGGGACTTCAACTTAAATTGCTTGAGGTCCAGTAAATGAACCCTCCTCGCCAACTGAGGTCCAGACAATTATATACCTAAAAACATGAATTGATGCTTTTTCCCCACACTTAATAGTGTAGACAACATTTATTTATTGGCACATTATAAATAAATAAAAATTATAAATGAAACAAATAAAAGAAAAAAGCTGAAGCGCTTTTGTTTCTGCTGAACTGAGATTACAGACCATAAGTAATGAAGACATACCTCACTGGTGCAGAAAATCACATTTAAACTCCACACTTATTGTATAAATGTAGCTAATGTTTAACATTGCTCTCTTCTATGCTTCAAGTTGCATTGGTAAAAATATCATCAACAATATCATTCAGAATCACAAACAAAATAATAAAGTCAAATAAAGTGAAAAAGTGCAAGATCTGTTATCTCATTTGTACAGTTCCTTTAAGTCCATCAAAATGCAAATAACCTCAAATGAAATGTAAATAAAATCTGTAAAGGGCTTGTTATGGTTTCCTAAAATCCACTGTGTTCTCAGTGAACACTCATAGGCTCGCTGTTGACTGCTGATGGGAAGTTTGATGACCACAACAGACTCCATTGAGAGGCAAATGAGACACGCCTCTCAATCCAGCTCGATGCATCAAGCATAAATACGAATTTTTTCACCCATTCATCTTGAAAAAAACTCTGTTTTCAGCATCAACTTTACTTATTTTTCAGAACATCACTGTTTTTCTAACTGAAAGTTTCATGTTTGCGTGTCGCTCTTTGCTGTCTTCACTGCATGCGCAACTGCACGTCTGATCATAGCAACAGTGAGCATAGTAACTGTAGTAGCGGCTCTATTGCTCTACTAAGCTGACCTTGATGTGCCTGATATAAACGTGATTTTCTTACAAAACAGCATTTTGCATTATATTTAGTTTTTTATGTGAAAAGGTTTTGTGGTCCGGCTAGACACATCTTAGGGTCCAGGTTCAGACCGGAGTCCGCCAGTTGGCGACCCCTACCATAGAATGATCAGAAACAACAGTATTACTTATAGTACAACTGGAGATATATTGCAAAATTGCACTTGGTACAAAAAATTATTAATCCTATATTCTGATGCAATGAGGGCACAAAGAAGTGACTGAAGATAAACTGAAGTCTTCCATCCATAGAATCTTCTGCAAAAAGGGCAAAGGGAGCATCTTCCCTTCTCATAAAGGAAACTCAAGTCCCAAAGAACCATCCTTTCTGTTCAGAAAATCCCGAACAGAACACTTTCAAACACAACTAATTTCAGAAGTAAACAAGCTCAGCCACAACTATAATTTTTTTTTGACCGGAGGAGAACGGTCATTTGCAGCAGGTCGTACGTGCTGCTTCTTCTGAGTCATAAACTCTAAGACCGAGGTGGTGTTTCCAATGGTTACTCGCAGCTTAGCTGGGTAGAACATTGCATAGCGAGCTCAATTTCCTGCAAGCGCTGTTTAGCCGAACCAAATTCCCTGCGCTTACGGAGCACAGAGGTGAAGAAATCTTGATAGAAAGACACCTTACTGCTCCCAAACCGCAGATTTCCATCCATAAACAACTTTCTACTTGCATCGAGAATCCTCTGTTTGTCTCTGAAGTTATGCATGCACACTACCAACGGCCTGGAACTCTCCTTGACACCTGGTCTGGAAGCTAGAGTGTGCTGAGCCCTTTCAATCTTTATGTAGCCACCGTTTTGTGCTGCAGCTTCACACATACGTACATCAGACCCAAAGCCTCTGTGACAAATTATCAGTGTGAAGTGAAAAGAAACAAACTTCCTCCTCAGAACATTGATGCTGAACCTAAAAGCTCTGCTTCAGTCTCACTATTAGAGAATGTGTGTTACTGAGGAGCAGGTCATGTGATGCTCAGAGAGATGGTCTTACCTCAGTATCTCCAGTTTACAGTGAGGATTCTCCAGTACAGCAGAGAGAAACTTCACTCCTAAGTCTCCCAATTTATTCCCAGACAGATCCAGTTTTCTCAGGTGTGAGGGGTTTGATCTCAGAGCTGAAGCGAGAGCAGCACAGCCTTCATCTGATACTCCACAACGCTCCAACCTGCAGATACACAATGACACACACTTCACTCTCTCAGTTTCTACACATTACACATCCTTTGTGTTCTCCCTCGTCCCTGCAGTGTTGGTGTGAGAACCAGTCACAGACACTGATGGAAGTCCTCGTCTAGACAGTCATGTAGTGCGAGTTGCCCGACTACAAAATGGACAGATTTCATTTCTGTAAAATAAGTTGCAGCAGATTTCTCCAGGACTTACAAAGTAAATAAAAAATATATAATTTATAAATGAAAATAAATTAATTTAAAGATGATTTATTAGAGATAAATATTTGTACTGCACTTTGATTCATCTCAGACTGATGACACAGGAAAACTGCAGTAAATGACCAGTAGGTGGCAGTGTAAGTGCATTTCAGCTCATTTTCACAGCAGGGGATTAGAAGTAGATCAGCACTAATGAACAAATTAATGTGGAGGAAAAAACAGAACTAAATGTGGGATTTATTACTCTTAGAAGATCTTAAACATTGATATGTGTTCTAGATGTTGTGTGTGTTATGGTGGACCGTCTCCCTTTTCTTGTCCAATCACAAGATCGTATTAAACCTGACCAATGATTATTGCTGTGATTGAGATTCCTGTCATTATGTGTACAAGAGGTGTAAAGGTATTGCTGCTTTCTGTTCAAAGTCATGAATCAGGTTCTTTCTCTCTGTTTAACTGGAGTTTTATTCACACATGGATCTAATTCTCAGTGCATTAATGATTAGTGGAAGTGAGAAGTTTCATTACTGATAGATTTGTTCTGGATGTTGTACTGCTACAGCAAATTTCACCTGAAAAACAACACTGTATACAACAATTCACTGCAGCTTTTAGTGAGTTCTTGTGTCTCTCAGAGAGATGATCTTACCTCAGATCTTTCACTTTACACTCAGGATTCTCCAGTAGAGCAGAGAGACGCTTCACTCCTGAGTCTTCTAGTTTATTCCTAGACAGATCCAGTGTATTGACAGTAAGATGCAGTTCTCTCAGACTGGAGGTTTCTGAGTTGAGCACTGAGGTCAGAGGTTCTACACTTCTCTCTGTAATTTCACTGCATCCGATACTGAAGGAAATAAAAGATAATGAACAGAAATGCAGAAGATCAAACAAGTTCTCAAAGCTTCACTGCAGCGTCTCACTTTCAACATCACACACATCAGTTGAACACAATGATTAAATGGTGGAATAATAAGAATTGACAGTCGGAGATGTTCAGATTTGGCTTGGCGAGAGTTTCAGCCGAGGAACATCATCACACTCACGTTCTATAAACATGGAGGATGAGATATGTGAATCCAATTGGGAAAGTAAGAGAGTCTGATCTAAAAGGTTTCAAAGAGGAGAAAGGAAAAAGACTAAAGAGTCCTGCAGAGTTTGATTCATCTGAACATCTCAGACCTTTGATTTGTTCTCAACACTGTAACAGTAGAACAATTTCATTCAGCTTCACTTACATTGCTTTTCTGGATGCTGCAATCACAGGCATCACTCTCACAAGAATCTCATCTCTGATCTTTTCTGGAGTGATGTATTTATTCAGATCAAATTCCTCCAGATCCTGTGCTGATGTCAGTAACACAAACACCAGAGCAGACCACTGTGAAGGAGAAAGTTCACTTTGTGCTCCAGATTTCAGATACTGCTGGATTTCCTCCACTAGAGAATCATCACCCAGTTCATTCAGACAGTGGAACAGATTGATGCATTTCTCTGCAGGAATATCTTCACTGATCTTCTTCTTGATGTACTGAACTGTTTTCTCTCTGTTCTGAAAGCTACTTCCTGTCTGTGTTACTAAGGAATGTAGAAGTTTCTGATTGGACTGGAGTGAGAGACCCAGAAGAAAGCGGAGGAAAAGATCCAGATGTCCAGTCTGACATTTTAAAGCCTGATCTACAGCACTCCTGTGAACATCTGTAAGTGTCATACAGACCTGATTCTGTTTAAGAACATTTCTCTGAGCCTTCATGAAGTTCAGGTGCACATACAGAGCTGCGAGATGTTCCTGAATGCTCAGATGAACAAAGCAGTACACTTTACTCTGGTGAAGCCCAAACTCCTCTCTGAAGATCTGCGTACACACACCTGAATACACTGCTGCTTCTGTCACATCAATGGCACACACTCTCAGGTCTTCCTCATAGAAGATCAGGTTTTGTTTCTCCAGCTGCTGGAAAGCCAGTTTCCCCAGTTTGAGAAGCATTTCTTCATCGCTCTTCTGCTTCTGTAGGTACTTCTCTCTTATGATGTTGGTCTGAATGATGAGGAAGTGTGTGTACATTTGAGTCAGAGTCTTGGGGATCTCTCCACTCTCTGCTTCACCCAACATTCTCTCTAGAACAGCAGCTGAAATCCAGCAGAACACTGGGATGTGGCACATGATGTAGAGGCTTCTTAATGACTTCAGGTGTGTGATGATCTTATTGGCCAGGTTCTGATCACTGATCCTCTTCCTGAAGTACTCCTCCTTCTGAGGGTCATTGAACCCTCGTACCTCTGTGACTCGATGGACACACTCAGAGGGGATTTGATTAGCTGCTGCTGGTCTGGAGGTGATCCAGATGAGAGCAGAGGGAAGCAGGTTCCCTTTGATTAGGTTTATCAGCAGCACATGCACTGGTGCTGATTCAGTTACATCACACACTCTCACTGTCTTCTGGAAATCCAGAGGAAAACGACACTCATCCAAACCATCAAAAATGAACAAAACCTTCTCCAACCTGGAAATGTCCATTTCTTTCATATCCTTGAAAAACACATGAAGGAGCTCCATCAGACTCAGTTTCTGCTCCTTCATCAAATTCAGCTCTCTGAAAGGAAGTGGGAATATGAGGTGGACGTCCTGATTTGTTTTCCCTTCAGCCCAGTCCAGAACAAACTTCTGCACAGAGACTGTTTTTCCAATTCCAGCTACTCCCTTTGTCAGAACGTTCCTTATGGGTTCTTCATCTTGTTCAGATAAGAGCTTTTTCAGAATGTTCCTGATAGGTTCTTCATCTTGTTCAGTTAAGAGCTTTTTCAGAAAGTTCCTGATGCGTTCTTCGTCTTGTTCAGATAAGAGCTTTTTCAGAATGTTCCTGATGGGTTCTTCATCTTTTTCAAATAAGAGCTTTTTCAGAATGTTCCTGATGGCTTTGTCTTTTTCAGGTAGGGGTTTAAATATGTCACTGCATTTAATTGGTGTGTCCTCAGTTGGGTTTCTCCTGGATGCTGCCTCGATCTGTTTCACCTCATGTTCTTTATTGACGTCTCCACTGTCTCCCTCTGTGATGTAAAGCTCTGTGTAGATCTCATTCAGGAGTGTTTGGTTTTCCTGCTTTAGCATCAATTCATTCAAACACTGAAATTTCTTCATCAGATTGGGCTTGAACTTCTTCTGGAATTCATCTGCAGCCGTGGATTCTGGGTCGTGTCTGTGACAGGGTGAAGAAGGAAGGCATGGTGAGACATGGGCTCCAATGATTAGAGTAGAAGTTCACATTTTTCCTGCGAGATAGATCTTTATGATGTTCTCACTGTGGATTTACTTTATTCTACTGGAGGTTTTCTATCATCTAATCACTCTGTAGTTACTAACAGCAGAGAGCTTTAGAATAGCAGTGTGTCAGTGTCACAGTCATGGTGTTGGTTTTGATCGTACCCTGTAGCTGTGATGATGTTCTTCTCTCTTCTGTCTCCTGCCTTCTGTAGAACACTGGGAACAAAAACAACAAGTGTTAAAGATCTCAACGTTCCTCAATTTAATACTGGAGTCTAAACCTGAACACAAATTGTACTACAATAATTGTAGTGAGAGCAGGAACACATGGAGAACACAGAGCTAAATACAACTCCAACATTGTGCACCTGGAGAATTAAATGTGCTCCCGTTTTCATTTCACACTTTTTCCTACTTTACTATTCTTCCTACATAAACCTCCAAAAGTATTGGAACAGGAAGTCCAGTTCTTTGGGTTTTTGCTCGACACTGAAGACATTTGGATTTGAGAGTAAAAGATGAAAATGAAACAGAAGATCAGAATTCCAGCTTTGAGTTCCTGAACTTTACATCTGTTACATCACTTAGAACACTGCACCGAACCTTTCAGGACATGAAAGCTGAAATTCTGATCTCTCGTCTCACATCATCTTCTGATGAAGATTTCAATCTACTCACATGGTTTTGGGAAGCGGGAATTTAGGTTGAGGAAAATGCTGATGTTTTTTATTCTTTTATTTTATTATTATCAATTCTGTTTTCTCATTCTGTAGTTCACTGTAGAAGATTATAGAAATGGCTTTAAGAACAAATTTTATTGTTGCCAAAATTTGAAGATCTACAGAAGATTCTGATCACTAAGTCAGGGTTCCTGATCCCCAGAAAAAACTGCTTACACCTTTAAGTAGTAGTGTTTAGATGTTTCCTGTAGCTTTTTTGTTGTTTATATTAGTATTTTTATTTTAGGATTTAAGACATTACGTGTAATTGATTGTGACTTTAATAAATAGTTACACTTTTTCATCTAAAGGATTTACTGAAAGTATTGTAGAATCACTAAAGACCAAGTAACTATAATATAAATCTAAACAGCTGCTAATGACGGTGTAGTGCAGCCATTAACTGTGACTGTAACTAGGAGAATTATGGGATGTTACCAGTGTCCAGGTGAGGAGATTCCAGTGCTAAATCCCAAAGGTTGATTCATAGACTCATCACTCTTCATGGAGACACAGCTGGGCACTGGTGAGTGTGATTTCTCTCTCTGTAGTTTACTGTAGAAAATTATAAAAATGGCCATGAGACAGAATTTCATTGTTGCTAAAATCAGGATACAAAATCCAGTGCATTGAAAAAGTCCCTATGCAGTGGTGGTGTAGAGCAGGAAGTGGAGCACGGGTTTAAAACTGGTGATAAAAACACAGATTTAGTTTGGATAAGATTATAATTTATAGTATGTAGTTGATGTAGAAAACAGTTCCAGCCCACTGTAACTGCTCCTGCTGGATTAGAGTTAAACAGCACTTATTGATTTGGTTCCCTGTAATGGAGGTGATGTTATAAAGGTTTTCTGTGATTGTGCTGAAAAGGAGCTGAACTGAGGTCAGTAATGAGAATCTCCAGTGCTGCTTAAACACTCATTTATAAGGATTATCCATGTTGTTTGTGTCTTATAACTTTAATTAGCCAATGAGTTTATGGTTTTTGGTTTTGAGAGTTTCATAAATTGTGCACAATGACGTGTATTTAATTATGTAATAAATGTATTTAGGGTGATGTTGATATATGAAATGAAGCTCTCAGAAATGTCTCCAGATTTGCAGATATGAACAGTTCATTAATAAAACAATAGAACATGGCAGGTTACCAGTCTTTTGAGGGTGAGGTCACATGATCTGTGCTCTGATCAGGGATCTCCATTTTTCAATGCTCGTGTACACGCAGAGTCCTGAAGACGCCGATCTCTTCTGCTGGAATCAATCACAGTCCTAGAAAACACAAAAACAACATGCAGTTAAAACTGGGGGAAAATCTTTCTAAAACCAGCTGATCCTCATGATGTCTTACTGATTCTCACATATTTATCTAACATCTTTATTCCTCATCTGAACACAGACTGACAGGAGGTGTGCAATAAACACAACACCAATAAACACTGTTCTTTTTTTATTTCTATGTATAAAAAGTAAGAAGTCTTCTGTATTTCTATATTTTCCACAATAACAGTACATACTATTAGAATTTGATTCAATATTACATTATAATGCATTCTTATTATTAATGCTATTGCTATTATTATTAATAAACAATTTGCAATGATCAATATATTAGTTATTTATATAGTTATAGTACTGTAAAAAAATGTATTCCATCTTACTTAATACTGGAATAAAAACAGATTTGATGCACTTTTATTGTACCATAACCACATCCATGTATTTCTATAAAGAATCCAGCAGTTCTCTTTATTCTTCACTGTTTTGGAGAATAAATCTGTAAATAACTGCATCATTTTAGTGTATAAAAATAAAGAAATAAGGCTGTCAGTGAAATTTGTATTACTTAGGGTTTGTTCCATTTTCTCAATGATGGTTATTTCATTCTAGTTTAACGTTTAACTATACAGATTTTTTATATATATATATATATATATATATATATATATATATATATATATATATATATATACACACAGTGCCCTCCACAATTATTGGCACCCCTGTTTAAGATGTGGTCGTGGACTTCTAAAAAATTATCCTTTTTTTTAAAACAACATAGAACCCAAATGCAAAAAAAGAGAAAAATCCAACCTTTCATTTAAGTACATTACTTTGGTGGTAAAAAAATCACACATTTAGAAAAAAAAAAAAAACCTTGAAATCATGTGTGCCACAATTATTGGCACCCCTGATGTTAATACTTTGTACAACCTCCTTTTGCCAACAAGACAGCACTTAATCTCCTCCTATAACATTTCACAAGATTGGAGAACACAGAGAGACGGATTTTTGACCATTCTTCTTTCTAGATCATCCAGTGTCCTGGGTCCTCTCTTATGCACTCTTTTCTTTAGCTCGCCCCACAGGTTTTGATTGGGTTGAGGTCTGGGGACTGAGATGGCCATGGGAGGACCTTGAGTTTGTGACTGCTGAACCACTTTTGTGTAGATTTTGCCACATGTTTTGGATCATTATCCTGCTGAAAGACCCAATGACGACCCATCTTCAGCTTTCTGGCAGAGGCCATCAGGTTTTTATTTAAAATATCCTGGTACTTCAAAGCGTTCATAATGCCATGCACCCTAACAAGGTTCCCAGGGCCTTTGGAAGAGAAACAGGCCCACAGCATCACAGATCCTCCACCATACTTTACGGTGGGCATGAGGTGCTTTTCGGCATACTCATTCGCCAGACCCACTTAGAGTGTTTGTTGCCAAAAAGCTCAATCTTAGTCTCATCTGACCAAAGCACACGATCCCAGTTGAAGTCCCAGTACCGCTTAGCAAACTCCAGACGTTTACGTTTGTGAGTGTTAGTGAGAAAAGGCTTTTTCCTTGCATGCCTCCCAAACAGCTTGTTGGCATGTAGAGAGCGTCTGATGGTTGTTTTGGAGACTCTGTGACCCCAAGATGCCACTCTTTGATGCAATTCTGTGACGGTGAGCTTGGGAAATTTTTTTACTTCTCTTACCATCCTCCTCACTGTGCGTTGTGGCAAGATAAACTTGGGAGCTCTTTCAGCCTTGTTTGTCACTGTTCCAGTTGTTTTAAACTTCTTAATGATTCCTCTGACTGTAGATACCGGCAAGTTAAGGCGAGTGGCTATTTTCTTGTAGCCATTGCCTGACTTATGAAGGTCGACACACATCTGCCTTACTTGAATGGTGTGTTCTCTTGTCTTTGCCATGTTGACAAATGGGTAAGAGATTTAGGCCTCTGTGTCACGTCATATTTATACCCCAGGGAAACAGGAAATCATGAATTACTAATTAAAAGTCCCTAGATACCCTGACCAACCTTAGCAACTACAGAAAAATATATATAAAAAAAAAATAATAAAATTTTTCAGAGGAATTGTTAGGGGTGCCAATAATTGTGGCACACATGATTTCAAGTTTTTTTTTTTTTTCTAAATGTGTGATTTTTTTACCACCAAAGTAATGTACTTAAATGAAAGGTTGGATTTTTCTCTTTTTTTGCATTTGGGTTCTATGTTGTTTTAAAAGAAAGGAGAATTTTTAGAAGTCCACGACCACATCTTAAACAGGGGTGCCAATAATTGTGGAGGGCACTGTATCTATATATATATATATATATATATATATATATATATATATATATATATATATATATATATATATATATATATATTTAAATATAAACTATATATTTGAAATAAAAAAATCAAACACTCATAATACCTGAATAAATACATCTTATATCTTATTCATTGTTAATTCTATTATTTCCTCCTTCTAGTATCTCCATAAGTAAATAGTATTTAATATTAATAAATGGGATTCTGTTTCAAGGATTCCACATTTTTCACAATTTCTATTTTTGTGGTTTTCTATCTTGTATAAATTTGGGTTTAGTGTTGTGTGTCCGATTCATAATCTTGTCATAATCACATCCTTTTCCTGGATTTGATCACATGTTCTTTCCATGTTTCATTTCTTTATATTGCAGATACTGTAGTTCAGTGTTGTGCTGGTTACAAAAAAATAGTAACTACAGTTACTTGTTACTTCTTTCAAAAAGTAACTCAGTAACAACAGTTAGTTGATTACTTACACCAAAAAGTAATGTGTTACTGTTTTACTAATTTACTTTTTAGTTACTTTTTTAAAGAACGTTCTTTAATGTTCCCATTAATGCCCTTTTATGCATTATGGTCTATACAAACACAAAACTGACTTAAACACTAAGTTTTTTTAAACACTATTTTATTGAAGTCAGAGCAGCACAAACTGAATATATCACAAGGATTTCTGAAATAAATAACAAAACAAGCTGAATAATATATTCACAATCAAAAACTAAAGTGGCTTCTGCATCATAAAATCACCATTACTGCCGCACAGACCTGAATAAACAGAGACACGCCCACAGTGCGTCTTCTTCATGTTTACAGTGGTTTATCCTCAAATTCTACAATGCGACGCTGCTGTAAACAGGTTAGACTGTAGGCTACACTTCAGCCCAAATTAATTCATTTAAAAAAGTAACACATTACAGTATTAGTTACTGTCAACTGCTTTACTGCCCAACACTGCTGTAGGTGTCTTCCTTTTGTTTCTGTGTCCCAAATGCATCTTTTATCTCTGCTGTACTCATACACACCCTAATGTTCAGATCTGGTTCCTTTAATGCCTCTTTTACCAACTTCTCCACTACTTCATTCCCCAATATTCCCACATGATCAATGATAAAGGATCAAGTGGATCCCGCATTCCATTCATGAACATGTATCTGCTTCACACTTCTGCTCCACACTTCCTGTATCACATCCGCTTAGAAAGCCATGATCTGCTCCTGTTTACGGGAAATCATCCTGAGCATGACAACAACTCCAGCATCAGCTTGGAACAACCAAACAATCCCGGTGTTCTCATGTCAGATCCTCCTCAATAAACTCAGAAAATCATCAAAACCAACTGAGGAATTTGGCCTGAAACTGTTGTCCTCCATTTCGGCTGCTGTGTCGCAGTTTCCCTGCGGTCTTTCCACAAACTCCATTACATAGAAAACACAAACGCATTATTCTGATAGAAAGTCGTTTCTAGGAAAAACTCACCCACTTTTCTTCACCACTGCTTGTTGTTGGACATGAATCTCACCGCTTCTGGCTGCTGTTGAAGATCTTTGTGTTTTTCTAACCACTCCTCAAAATGGAATCGAGGTTGAGAAACTTGTTGACGACGAGTTGCAAAGGGAATTTTTTTTTATTCGCATTCCGTCAAGTTCAATTTAATGAGCAAGAACTAAAAGAGAAAGTGCTGTGATTAATAACAGCATGTAGTGGAGATGTTGTGGAGAAGAGAAAAGTCAGCCTTTTTCTCCCTAGAAACTGCTCCCTCTTGAACTCAATGATACTGTGTCCCACTGGTGCCGAATGTAAAAGTGGGTCCTGAAAAAAGGTTTCTTCTCAAATCTTTCCAAGTTTTGTGCCCTCACTTTTAGATTTTCACTTTGCAATCTAACCATCATAAGTCCCAGTGTCCTCGAACGAGTACTTCATAATTAACAGCATCCAATTTTGTTACTATTATTAAAACCTGACAAATGTGTGTCAATAAATGATAAATGTTATTAATCATGTAAAAGCAAGTTTTGAACATACAGTTTAATGAGGTTTTGTGCCTGTTCTACTTTTATGTCTGACTCCACTGTAGAACGTGTTGACTAAGTTTGACACCATCTTGTATTTCTACTAATCAGTAAACACACACACAAACACCAAAGAAAGTAAATAATGAAAGAAAGCAGCAGCTTCTGCAGAGGTCTGTGCTTCCAGTAAAACTGCATGGAATTTAAGAGAAGACATGGTTAGGTGAGACAAAGGGAGAGGTGTGAAACACCATCTCCGTGACAACAGTAAACCTGTACCACCAGCTCTACCGGTTTCTCTTGATGAGTGAGAGAAAGCATAGGCAGTAGACAGAGCAGCTGGTGTAGCAGTGTTCTGTGAAGATATTCAGGTCTCAGTGACTGCCAAAAAGTCAAAGGCCTAGTGGGAAGCCAAGGCTGTGATAAAGTCAGCTTTCCTTACAGCAGACTGACTCACACAATTTTAGTCTCACACACACACACACACACACACACACACACACACACACACACACACACACACACCAGCAGGGTAAATACACAGTCTAATTCACTGCAGCACAAATATTGAATATATATTTTAAAATGAGTGACACAGCAGCAAGGGGATGTTGGAGTTTGTCTCTGTGAAAGAATGAGCCAGAAGAAACATGTCATCCACTCCGATGCTCAGTGCCAAAAATGCCCACATCTGCGAAGGTGTCAGGGATCCACCTGCCACACCCCCCTTTTGTGGCTCTCATGCCTATGCTCTCCCTGGAGCTCCAGGCTTAACCACGCACACCTGGGGCTCGTTGTCTTTCATGCCTCTGCTCTCTCTGGAGCTCCAAGCTTAAGCTGGGACTCATCATCACTCCACCCCGCTCCTATATAAACCCCTCACTCACGCTCACTCCCCGTTCGTTATTGAATGTGTTGGACGTTACGTACTGCTGGATCACGGCAAAGGATCACAGTAATCTCTTATTAATGTGTCCAAAACACATTATTATGAGAAACACACATGTTCACGAGTCTCTGTGTGTACCTTTTTGGTGACCACCAAGCAAGAGAAGCCAAATACACAATGATCACAAATAATTAGAAACTATTATTAGACATAATTACCCAAGCAGATATGAAAATGCTACTATTCTAATATATATTCTAATAATTATTACATGTATTATTGAAATAAGCCGGTTTGCTTATGCATATCTCCTCCTCCTGTGTAATTGTGGGCAGATCCCTCACCTTTCTCAGAGATAGTTCATGGAGCTCCAGAATAAGGGCGAATGACTTCTCTTGCATTTCTTCTATTTTCTAATTCTCGCACCAACAGTGGTCTCTTTCTCACCAAGCTTTTTACTGATGGTCTTGTAGCTCATTTCAGCCTTGTGCAGGTCTACAATCTCATCTCTGACGTCCTTTGACAGATCTTTGCTCTTTCCTATGGTGTTGGACAGGTTTAAATGAAAGACGTTGATTCTGTGACGGGGTATTTTATATACATAACGAGTTGATATTAGGAGCACTTTCCTGAAGGGACAGGACTAATTTGGGGGTGTGAGAGTCAGAATTCTTGGTACGGGATCAAATACAAATTAATTTATAACCTTTGTTTAAAGTTTTTTATGGATTTATTTTCATATCCTGTCTTTCTGTGTAAAATAAACCTACCAAAAAAACTCTGGACTGTTCATTTCTTTGTAAGGGGGTAAACTCACAAAATCAGCATGTTCTAACAGCAGCATCATGGATAATAACCATAACCATTTTCGGTGCATGGAAACTCAAATAGCGATAATGAGAAAACAACATATGTTATGTCACGACAAAAGAAGAAAGAAAAACGATTATAATGCATGGCCTTTAAGGACTTTCATACACTTCACCTAATCTAAGCACAAACATTTCAAAACGGATGAAATAATTATGTATCCAATAATTTATGATGGAACACAACAATTCATTTTGTAGCATGCGTTGTGCATGTGTGTGTTCATGGGCTGCCCACAAATAGATACACGCACACACACACACACACACACACACACACACACACACACACACACACACACACACACTATTGTGATTTTCCACTCGGTAAGTAGAACAGTTCATTATTATAGATGGGAACAATCCTTAAATTTACAGAACAAAAACTGTTCAATCAGGTGAAGAAGTTGTGTTTAGAAGCTGTAGAAGTGAAAGGAAGCAGTTTTGTGATGCAGTAAATCACAGCAGACTTTATAAAATATAACTTGCTGCACCAAATGTGTAGTAGCAGGATAAGATAGATCATTACATTCAAGTTTCTTTATTTATTTTTCCACATTTAATCATGCAAGGAAATAGCGGAGATTGTATGATATTTGGAAATTGTGTGTTTTAAGTTACCAAAACGACAGTAGCACTTTAATACTTCAGATATTTATAAATGTTCAGATGAGGAACAGTGTTGCCAGATTGGTGTGTTTTCCAGTAATTGTTCAAAATTCACACAAAACTCTATAGTAAATACACAAATCTCACCACTAACAATACAAATTAATTCATAACGACAACAATACTGTGGCGTGTCACACATTTTCAATATAATAAAGCAAATTAAATGTTCTTGTCTAAGGAAGTTTATGTTGTAACTATTTTACATGTCTGTCATTTAACACAACAGAAGTCCATGTTTATTTCTATGGAGCTTTTCACAATGGACATTGTCTCAAAACAGCTTTACAGAACTTAAGAATTAAAGTGAATGATGTGTGTTTATTGCTGATGATGAAGCCTGGGGCGACTGTGGTGAAGGAAAAACTTCCTTAGATAAAGAAACCCCAAGAAGAAACCTTGAGAGGAACCAGACTCAGAAGAAGAAGTGAACTTTGTGTACTTGTAGCTATTTGGGTTGTTCTATAAATGTTATCATAATTGTGATTTACATGATGTTAAACCAGTCAGATGGTGTGCAGCGTCCTGGAGATGTTGTCTGATAGGAGTGTAGCTGTAACTTTGCTGGGGTGCAGGACATCAGGATGGAAAAACCTCAGACTCTCCCAGGAAAGATTTTAATTATCAACAAAGAGAAGTTTGTGTTCTCATTCATGACTGTGGCCATTCATTTATTGCAAAAAGTCTACTAAACTTCTCAATTTCTCACTGTTAAGTGGGAAGAGGTCCTGACTCTATGATCCTCATCATGGGAGATGTGCTTCCCTTTTCAAGATAGATAGATAGATAGATAGATAGATAGATAGATAGATAGATAGACAGACAGACAGACAGACAGACAGACGCAATCGTACATTGAGAGACAAGCATTTTGATACCTGACATGCCAGGTATTGCCCAGGTTTTTCCTAGGGGTGGGCTAGTGACGTCACGTGACATCATCACATGACACGGCATTTGACTCCCCTCACCAGGCCGAGTGTTTAGACGTGTCACACGCCTGTGTTGCCAGAGTTTTGTTGTTTTATGTTTTTTTTTGCATGGTACCATATGAATGGATATGTCCAAGAGTGGGTATGTGAAACGAGCGTGTGGGGCAAATAGCGGCTAAACAGTGGAGTGTCGGATTCAATTAAAACTTAACAATATATTTAACTGGTCTTAACAAATGCCTGTTGAGAAAGTCATACTCTTCGTAATGACAAAAAAAAAAATGTTTTACTGTTTTTTTTTTTTATATCATATCCAACAAGGAATTAATCAAAATATTAATAAAAAAACCTTTATTGACACATATGTATTAATTAAAACAATACAGAAATGAACATGGACTGGAGACATAAATAAACAATGCACAGAGCAACATAAAACATTGTGTTCTTCAGTCCAAACTCTTTAGAGGAAAGATTTTCACCACTAAGTGCAACTTCATATTATAACAACACATACAGTTGTGCTGCAGAGTGAATACTGTCCAAGAAGATCATTCCAACAATCTCACTGTCAAAATGTCCAGTTTCTAGTCCAATAAATGTACATTCCTTTTCTACAGTAGCACTTTCAGACAGCTAAATATTCAATAGTACCCTATTTTAACTGAAAAGTTACCCAGAGGACTATGACACACAGCAATGCTAATCAAGATTCATCAAGAAAATAAGTGACTGATGATTTAACAATGAATGAAATAATAAACAATGAATAAAACCTCCAAACCTTAAAACTGAAAAAATACAAAAAATATACTGAACAAAATTATTAACGCAACACTTTTGTTTTTGCCCCCATTTGTTATGAGCTGAACTCAAAGATCTAAGACTTAAAGACCTATTTTTCTCAAATATTGATCACAAATGTGTCTAAATCTGTTAGTGATCACTTCTCCTTTGCTGAGAGAATCATCCACCTCACAGGTGTGGCAGATCAAGATGCTGATTAGACAGCGTGATTAGTGCACAGGTGTGTCTCAGGATGGTCACAGTAAAAAGCCCCTCTAAAATATTTGAGAGAAACACGTCTTTAGTGTACACTTTTAGAAAGGTCTTAGATCTTTGAGATCAGCTCATGAAAAATGGGGGAAAAAACAAAAGTGTTAAGGATGAATATAAATATGATGTCAGATTTGTATCTGAAGCAGCTTTTGTAATAGTTTAGATGGTTTGTGTGAGATTTCAGTAACTGTATTTAAACCTTCTCATGTTTTTGTATTTTTGCAGTATGAACCCACAAATGCCCCAAAATTAATAGTTTTGGTGACCGACCCTCTAATCTTACAGTAGAAAGGTGTGTGTGTGTGTGTGTGTGTGTGTGTGTGTGTGTGAGTACCTCATTATGTGTATTATCTTAGCAAAAATAATTTTTTCTCACTGTCTGTTTTCTCTCTCTCTCTCTCTCTCTCTCTCTCTCTCTCTCTCTCTCTCTCTCAGGATGGTCAGGAACACACTGTTTATGGTTGAAATAAAATAATATATTAAAAAAACACAAGTAAATACAAAAACAAAACAAAAAAAACATCAACTTCATTTCAGGACCTTATTTAGGCATGTAACTGACCACATGACCACAAAGCTACAGGGCAGAGAGTGTGATGATGTCACTACATACTCCATACAAGTCCCACCCGATGATTGATTGATTAATTGATAGATAGATAGATAGATAGCTAGATAGATAGATAGATAGATAGATAGATAGATGCATTGGAAATTTCTTTTCCTGCCAATTCTTATTTCTTTGGAGATTTTTTTTCTGTTAAGGTTAAAAAAACAAAGACGAGTTTCATTTAGTCACATTTCTCACTAAAAGTTCAATTATATCTGCATTAAAATCAAAAGAAAGTACCTCCATTAAGCAGATGATTGTCGAGGCTCCTGACTGCTTTTCAGGCCTCAGATTACCAGATGTTGACTTGTGTTTCCGTCTGTAAAATAATTTACTAAATGAAAGGAAAAGGTGCTCAGATCACACTAATCACATTATATGTTTTTATTTGATCATGCAGTAATGATGTGCTTGGACTTTCTTACACACTGAAGGCAGAAACATCAAAACTATACACACCTTTAAGTGGCAGAAGCTGGTTTTCTGCAGAAAAGAAATATTCTAATAAAACACTAGATGCTCCTGTGCAGTTTATCGGTTGTTGATTTTGTTTCAGAGATTTTTGTGGGTAAAATGTGACCACATGAAACAGACAATTCTACAGTAAAGATTAAAACACTGGGGATGTGATATTACAGGAAAATAGTCAGTATAAATAAAGTAGGGGGATTCTAGCTGCACACTGCATTCTCAACAAAAGTGTGTGATTGGTTATACAGTAATGCAACATCAGAAGATCTACTCTTCAACTATACATTTTTTTATTTATTTTATATGACACTGGTAATAGTGTCAGCTTCACTGTGCAGTGACCATTTTGCCTCCAGTCCCCATTCATTTCCAACCCTGATGCTAACCGACATTAGCAATGTCCCGCAATGATGCAATGCAACAGTACAACAATGATGTAGAAGTGTAGAAAGGTAGAGGTATTATTAACTGACCTCAGCATGCTTACGCAGGTTTGATGACGAGCTTTTATAAGCTACCAGTTCAGTCGCCGTGGGGAAATGTGGTGAAAAATATTCTAATCCACCTTATCTAGCATGTGTCTTAATCAAACTAATATTAATCTAATAAAAATGACTGAATAATTACTATAGAACCTAGTAGATACAGTAGAAGTAGCTTAATTAGATAGATAGATAGATAGATAGATAGATAGATAGATAGATAGATAGATAGATAGATAGATAAACTGGTTATAACAAACTTTTGTACAGTTTAAGTGTAATTTTAATTAAATTTGAAATAAAATAAAAAAACTGAACATCGGTAATTTTTGTAATAGTAAAATGCTGCCATCTAGTGGTGATATTAGACATTTTAGTAGCATTAATGTGCGGGAGCAAATTTTATTTTATTAAAATATTCTATATATTTATAAACAAAAATTAATATATTCTTTTATTATTATAATTAAAAAAAAACATTTTATATGTATGTCAAATTTACTGTGGTATTTGAATCTATATAAATCAAATAAAAAATAAAAAACTTGTCGTCGAGCGGTACTTTTGGTATTTTGCTGTTTCCACACGGACCGTTTTTACTTGTCGGACCTGCGCTTTATTGCCCGACAAGTAAAAACGGTCCGTGTGGAAACAGCAAAAATACCAAAAGTACCGCTCGACGACAAGTTGCAATGTCTCATATCACCACTAGATGGTAGCATTTTACTACTACAAAAATCGCCGATATTCAGATTTTTTATTTTATTCTCTATTTTATATATATATATATATATATATATATATATATATATATATATATATATATATATATATATATATATATATAAAACTTACATACTTATGTAAATATAAAAAACTGCTATAATGTATCTAGTAATTTATCTAGAATCTAATAATATTCTATATACATAAAATAGGATAGCTATTATAAAATAGTTAATAAAATATAGAATTCAGAGTAGAAACAATGATTTCATTAATTTTTATGTTATTATTTGCTTAATTGTCTCTGTCCGTGTGGAAACAGCAAAAATACCAAAATTACCAAGTTGTAGACAAGTTGTAATATTTCCTCATATTTCCACTAGAGGGCAGCATTTTACTACTACAAAATGTAGTTTTTTTTATTTTGTCTCAAATTCCATTACCATTACACGACACGTCTGTCATTATCAAGATATCATCTTTCCAATAATAATAATAATAATAATAATAATAATAATAATAATAATAATAAATCTAGCAATGTATCTGGTATCTAGTAATATTCTACATATATAAAATAGTATAGCTATTATAAAATTATAAAATCTATAATAGAATATATTAAAGAAACAACGATTTCATTCATTTTATTATTTGTTTAATTATTCATGATTCACTGATAACTCGTTCATTTTATTAAATATAAATATAAATAGGGCGAAATTAAAACTTTATTTAAAATTTTATTTACGTTCTTTAGTCGAATATTTAAAAAAATATGAAGCGCAGGTCCGACAAGTAAAGACCGTTCGTGTGGAAACAGAGCAGAAATTCTCAAAGTTCCGCCTGGCGACAAATTGATTTTTATAGATTCAAACATCACAGTTACTATAATATATATGAGTGTATTTTAAAGGGATAATCATTAAATTGATGAAAGAAAAATTTATTTTTGTTCAAATATATAATAAATTTTTATTAAATAAAATGTGCTGCTGCACATCGATGCTACTGCAATGTCTTATTGTACCACTAGATGGTAGCATTTAATTTTTACAAAAATCACCGATGTTTAGTTTATTATATTTTAAATTTAATTAGAATTACAATTAAACTGTATTAAAGTTTGTTATAATGAATATTATCTACCTGCCTGCCTATCTATCTATCTATCTATCTATCTATCTATCTATCTATCTATCTATCTATCTATCTATCTATCTATCTGTATGTTGTATTGTATATTACAGGAATAATTCTGTCGCTGTTTAAACCAATATCCACATTTGTGTCTGGAGCTGCTGTTAACTTATTATTTACTCATATGATCTTATTATCACTCAGATAATAATAATCCAGACAGGTTTTAGTGATCTGTGTGTGAGAGACCATACAATGGTGTTTATTGCTTTACTGTATACAATATGCACAGTTTCAGATTATTTAATAAACTGTTTAAATTGAGTTCTGTATTGTCTCTTACTGAAGACACAATAAGTGTTATGCTTATTGATAATGATTGTTGTTACATGGAGTAAAAAGATCAGATATCTGGGGGTCCAGAGCACAAATTAGCCAGAAAGCCTAGAAACCCTACACAGTAAAATCAGCAGTGTGAATTTAACACTTACTGTTGATTTGAACACGACTAAAGATCATATATGGTCCCAATCTATCCAGAGTTAAAATGACACTGTATGAAGTGTTGAATTGATAGTGTTAAAATTACATGATGTTTTTTTTGAAAAGCATCTGAGTAAAGTTCTTGAAACATTTTGGTTGAGTCTTGAAGAAATTGTGTTTGGACTCGTATCTCATGGACCACATGTGAACAATAGGCCCAATATTTCTACACTGAGGGTAGTGACACATTAAATGATGTTTAGGCAGCAGATTCTTTCCTGGAAATAAGCACTTGAACAGCCTGTGATGCTCAGAAATGAAGTGTTTCAAATACACAGTAAGTCCTTCTGTTAAAATTGGAGAAAATACAATGTTCACTATTTGTAATAATTGCCAGTATTTATGGTCTTCAGGCACAGTGTCACCAAGTATTAGAGCACATTTCAGAGTAGACACCAACACTGTACTGCATTTATGCCCAAATCACTGCTTTTGTCATCCAGTTTAACACCAGGAGGACGATTTCTCCTCTCCATGTTCCCATAATTAAATAAATGTAATCTGCCATCCAACTCTTTTACTGTCAAATAATTAGCGTGAACACACTGAAAAACACATTTCAATTTAAACTGAGCAACTTTCTCTAAAATCTCATGCATTTTGTCTACAGAAAACTGTCTGATGTATTAAAGTACTGCAGAGTGTTAACAAGCATGTACGTTCACACCACAACACCAGGTAGTGTTGGGTCTGATTGTTTAGGGATAATCTTCCCTTTCTGCAAGACAAAACCTTCAGCTATTCCGAGCTCTGAAAGATTCAACAAATCCAAAAGGAACTGGCAAAGAACTGTCCTTTGAACATGTAGCCACATCTGTATCACCTGGTAGCATTATGAAAAACAGCCTCATCTTCAACATATAATGAATCTTTGTCGCGTCCTTCATTAACTCTCTTCAAATGTTTGCGGAATACTGACCCCAAGTCCCAAATTGTAAAGAGCAATCTGCTTGAGCACATTTCAGTCGAAGTGATTTTACAGACAAAAGCCCATGAATTAACTTTAGATGTCGAACAAGAACATTTGTGCTTCCACACAACAAAAACAAATAAAACTAATCATTTTCCTAAGCAACCAAAACTACCAGAGGAATCTCGCTCTGAGTTCAGCTACTCTTGGTCTCTCTT
Source organism: Silurus lanzhouensis (assembly GCA_039877035.1). NCBI lineage: Eukaryota > Metazoa > Chordata > Actinopteri > Siluriformes > Siluridae > Silurus > Silurus lanzhouensis. The sequence continues at coordinate 68,982 of JBCEWE010000771.1, forward strand.
TGACCTTGCCAATGTCAATCTGAAAAACTGCTGTGTGTACAAATGTGTAGATGTTATGCAGAACTTTGCTGTAAGATTCACCAAACACAAAGTGACCTTAAGAAGTTCATCAAAGGCACCAAGACCACTCACTGACTTGCATGATATGGTTGTCTTCTCAAGATGATGTAGTATCTATGAATGTTGTTATTTTTTGTACCCATGGTAAGCAGGTATGGCTGTGTGCTTTCTTCACTAGAGTCAAGGTGCTCTTGTACGTTAGTCACAGCCTAAAAAAAATGATCTACAATTGACCTGCTTCATTAGTTTTATAGAATACAATCAGCCCAACACGCATTCACTTTAAGCAGACCACAGGTGGTCACAGAAAAGACCAAATTACCTTTTTAATGATAAGGTGTTTTTCAGCTTGAGATGAGATCTTTCAAGGCATCTTGAGTCTGTGGTGATGGTGGAATCACATAAAGTAAAAGAACAATAGAAGCATATCATTGGTCCATCCTAAAAAACAAAAAAAACAAAAAAACCCAGCAATGGATCATCAGGAAAAAAAACATAAAGAAGCCTAAACAATCTTATTTTGCAACACCCACATCTGAAGCAGTGGATGATTCCTGTTTGATGTAAATATAAAGACATTTTCATGGATCGTCGATTTCACGAGTCACCATGGAAACTCAAAGCGAGAAAAAGAGAGCGGCGTATTACACAGAGGCGGAGTTGGAGGTTTTAATGCAGGCTTTTGAGGAGTTTAAGCCAATAATATTAAGAAGAAGCAATACAGCTGCTTCAGCTAAAGCAAGAGAGTTGCTTGATAAAAAATAACAGACAGAGTAAATGCATGAGTGTATTAAATTACAATTTGGTATTGGCTCCCGTTTATTATATGCAAAATATGAAGTATGACTTTTACATCATTTTAAATATGTTATATCACTATAAAAGCATTTACTTTTTCTGCCATTTATTTCTTTAGTTTAAAATAATAATGTATATTTCTTATTAATAAGCTGTAATCCTTCTGGAGCACAAGAACTTTAAGCCAAGTCAAATGAAACAACCAAAACTTCAGCAAAAAGGTCATATTTCATTACACAATTACTGAACTATATTATAACAGGATTTAATATATCATTCTGTCATGTAGATATAGAAGAGACTGAAGCCGTCTAACTGGCGGGGGTCCACCACCACTCCCCTCACCCCATCTGAGGAGCTGGCTCTGTCCCTTAAAAAAGGGCGACCAGTGGTTGCTGGCATTCCAGGGGACAGTTCATCACACACACCATGCACCACAAGTGATGGTGAAAAAATGGTGAAATGAAGTTTTACCTCTATGATTTGTTTTCATTTTTGTCCTAATAATTACTATCTGTGTCACTTAAGGCTTTTTGAACAAGATTAATTTTAATGTAGGCTTATTTTATTTACTGCATATGATGTACAGGCTACTGTGATCTTACTCTGACATCTTACTCTTTTTATGTATTATTTTCTTTGATATATTGAGAATTTAATGGTTGTGTGTTCTTATAGATACTGATGGACGTATTGTATATTGGACCCTCCAGAAAGAACACAATCTGTCACAGTTGTAAGTGATTTGTTATCAGGTACCTTTAGTTGCTTTTAGGTATTTTTATTTTTTTGCCAGATAATGTATACTGATATTTTTTCCTGTAGGATGAAGATGATAAAGATGATGATGAAGAGACCACATCTGCTGTGACAGAAGTGGACAATGCTGGTAGATACTGAGGTATGATGCATACCATTATAATGTATGGCCCTTTTTGCATTAGAGTAACAACTGTCTTGTCCTTTCACAGTACATACCCAGGGATTTGCCTACAGATGAGGGTCCTTCAACCTCAGCAATCTAAGCAGGGTAAGAATTTGTGTCCAGGTGTCCATATTTGAATTTTATTGTCTGAATCTATTATTCAATTTTTTCCACCTTCCTAGTTATTATTCCAAATATAATATAAGTGAAAGCATATATATATAAAAAAAGAAAACATATGAATTTTACT
>JBCEWE010000772.1:0-10000 GCA_039877035.1 Silurus lanzhouensis
TGTGTTGTGTTTTTACATGTTGTGGTGTTGTGTTTTACATGTTGTGTGTTGTGTTTTATATGTTGTGTGTTGTGTTTCTATATGTTGTGTGTTGTGTTTTAACATGTTGTGTGTTGTGTTTTTATATGTTGTGTGTTGTGTTTAATGTTGTGTGTTGTGTTTTACATGTTGTGTGTTGGTGTTTTATATGTTGTGTGTTGTGTTTTACTATGTTGTGTGTTGTGTTTTATATGTTTGTGTGTTGTGTTTTACATGTTGTGTGTTGTGTTTTACTATGTTGTGTGTTGTGTTTTATATGTTGTGTGTTGTGTTTTTACATTGTTGTGTGTGTTTTACATGTTGTGTGTTGTTTTTATATGTTGTGTGTTGTTTTTTGTTGTGTTGTGTTTTATATGTTGTGTGTTGTGTTTTATATGTTGTGTGTTGTGTTTTATGTTGTGTGTTGTGTTTTACATGTTGTGTGTTGTGTTTTATATTGTTGTGTTTTTGTTGTTGTGTTTTATGTTGTTGTGTGTTTTTTTATTTGTGTGTTGTGTTTTACATGTTGTGTTGTGTTTATTGTGTTGTTGTTTTATATGTTGTGTGTTGTGTTCTAATGTTGTGTGTTGTGTTTTATATGTTGTGTGTTGTGTTTTACATGTTGTGTGTTGTGTTTTTACATGTTGTGTGTTGTTTTATTGTGTTGTGTTTTATAATGTTTGTGTGTTGTGTTTTATTGTTGTGTGTTGTGTTTTATATGTTGTGTGTTGTGTTTTATATGTTGTGTGTTGTGTTTATATGTTGTGTGTTGTGTTTAATGTTTTGTTGTGTTTTATATGTTGTGTGTTGTGTTTTACATGTTGTGTGTTGTGTTTTACATGTTGTGTGTTGTTGTTTTACATGTTGTGTGTTGTGTTTTATATGTTGTGTGTTGTGTTTTACATGTTGTGTGTTGTGTTTTTTTGTGTGTTGTGTTTATATGTTGTGTGTTGTGTTTTATGTTGTGTGTTGTGTTTATATGTTGTGTGTTGTGTTTTATATGTTGTGTGTTGTGTTTTTACTGTTGTGTGTTGTGTTTTACATGTTGTGTGTTGTGTTTTAATATGTTGTGTGTTGTGTTTTATATGTTGTGTGTTGTGTTTTATATGTTGTGTTTGTGTTTTACATTGTTGTGTGTTGTGTTTTACATGTTGTGTGTTTGTTTTACATGTTGTGTGTTGTGTTTTATTGTTGTGTGTTGTGTTTTATATGTTGTGTGTTGTGTTTTATATGTTGTGTGTTGTGTTTTACATGTTGTGTGTTGTGTTTTACATGTTGTGTGTTGTGTTTTATATGTTGTGTGTTGTGTTCTAATATGTTGTGTGTGTTTTTTTTTTGTTTTTTATGTTGTGTGTTGTTTTTATTGTTTGTGTTGTGTTTTAATGTTGTGTGTTGTGTTTTACTTGTTGTGTGTTGTGTTTTACATGTGTGTTGTGTTTATATGTTTGTGTTGTGTTTTATATGTTGTGTGTTGTGTTTTACTTGTTGTGTGTTGTGTTTTAATGTTGTGTGTTGTGTTTTACATGTTGTGTGTTGTGTTTTATATGTTGTGTGTTGTGTTTTTTTTTGTTGTGTTTGTGTTTTTATTGTTGTGTGTTGTGTTTTATGTTGTGTTTTTTGTTGTGTGTTGTTTTATATGTTGTGTGTTGTGTTTTATATGTTGTGTGTTGTGTTTTACTTGTTGTGTGTTGTGTTTTACTTGTTGTGTGTTGTTTATTTTTGTGTTGTGTTTTACATGTTGTGGTGTTGTGTTTTACATGTTGTGTGTTTGTTTTTATGTTGTTGTTGTGTTTTATGTTGTGTTTGTGTTTACATGTTGTGTGTTGTGTTTTATTGTTGTGTGTTGTGTTTTACATGTTGTGTGTTGTGTTTTACATGTTGTGTGTTGTGTTTTACTTGTTGTGTTTTATATGTTGTGTGTTGTGTTTTACTTGTTGTGTGTTGTGTTTTACTTGTTGTGTGTTATGTTTTACATGTTGTGTGTTGTGTTTTACATGTTGGGTGTTGTGTTTTATATGTTGTGTGTTGTGTTTTATATGTTGTGTGTTGTGTTTTATATGTTGTGTGTTGTGTTCTATATGTTGTGTGTTGTGTTTTATATGTTGTGTGTTGTGTTTTACATGTTGTGTGTTGTGTTTTACTTGTTGTGTGTTGTGTTTTACTTGTTGTGTGTTATGTTTTACATGTTGTGTGTTGTGTTTTACATGTTGTGTGTTGTGTTTTAATTGTTGTGTGTTGTGTTTTACATGTTGTGTTGTGTTTTATATGTTGTGTGTTGTGTTTTATATGTTGTGTGTTGTGTTTTACTTGTTGTGTGTTGTGTTTTACATGTTGTGTGTTGTGTTTTATATGTTGTGTGTTGTGTTTTACATGTTGTGTGTTGTGTTTTACATGTTGTGTTTGCGTTTTATATGTTGTTTTTGTTGTTGTTGTTTTACATGTGTGTGTTGTGTTTTACATGTTGTGTGTTGTGTTCTATATGTTGTGTGTTGTGTTCTATATGTTGTGTGTTGTGTTTTTACTTGTTGTGTGTTGTGTTTTACTTGTTGTGTGTTATGTTTTACATGTTGTGTGTTGTGTTTTACATGTTGGGTGTTGTCTTTTATATGTTGGGTGTTGTGTTTTATATGTTGTGTGTTGTGTTTTATATGTTGTGTGTTTGTGTTTTATATGTTGTGGTGTGTTGTGTTTTTACATGTTGTGTGTTGTGTTTTACTTGTTGTGTGTTGTGTTTTACTTGTTGTGTGTTATGTTTTACATGTTGTGTGTTGTGTTTTACATGTTGTGTGTTGTGTTTAATTTGTTGTGTGTTGTGTTTTACATGTTGTGTGTTGTGTTTTACATGTTGTGTGTTGTGTTTTACTTGTTGTGTGTTGTGTTTTACATGTTGTGTGTTGTGTTTTATATGTTGTGTGTTGTGTTTTATATGTTGTGTGATGTGTTTTACTTGTGTGTTGTGTTTTACATGTTGTGTGTTGTGTTTTATATGTTGTGTGTTGTGTTCTATATGTTGTGTGTTGTGTTCTACATGTTGTGTGTTGTGTTTTATATGTTGTGTGTTGTGTTTTACATGTTGTGTGTTGTGTTTTACATGTTGTGTGTTGTGTTTTACTTGTTGTGTTTTATATGTTGTGTGTTGTGTTTTACTTGTTGTGTGTTGTGTTTTACTTGTTGTGTGTTATGTTTTACATGTTGTGTGTTGTGTTTTACATGTTGGGTGTTGTGTTTTATATGTTGTGTGTTGTGTTTTATATGTTGTGTGTTGTGTTTTATATGTTGTGTGTTGTGTTCTATATGTTGTGTGTTGTGTTTTATATGTTGTGTGTTGTGTTTTACATGTTGTGTGTTGTGTTTTACTTGTTGTGTGTTGTGTTTTACTTGTTGTGTGTTATGTTTTACATGTTGTGTGTTGTGTTTTACATGTTGTGTGTTGTGTTTAATTTGTTGTGTGTTGTGTTTTACATGTTGTGTGTTGTGTTTTACATGTTGGGTGTTGTGTTTTATATGTTGTGTGTTGTGTTTTACATGTTGTGTGTTGCGTTTTATATGTTGTGTTTTACTTGTTGTGTGTTGTGTTCTATATGTTGTGTGTTGTGTTTTACTTGTTGTGTGTTGTGTTTTACTTGTTGTGTGTTATGTTTTACATGTTGTGTGTTGTGTTTTACATGTTGGGTGTTGTGTTTTATATGTTGTGTGTTGTGTTTTATATGTTGTGTGTTGTGTTTTATATGTTGTGTGTTGTGTTTTATATGTTGTGTGTTGTGTTTTATATGTTGTGTGTTGTGTTTTACATGTTGTGTGTTGTGTTTTACTTGTTGTGTGTTGTGTTTTACTTGTTGTGTGTTATGTTTTACATGTTGTGTGTTGTGTTTTACATGTTGTGTGTTGTGTTTTATTTGTTGTGTGTTGTGTTTTACATGTTGTGTGTTGTGTTTTACATGTTGTGTGTTGTGTTTTACTTGTTGTGTGTTGTGTTTTACATGTTGTGTGTTGTGTTTTATATGTTGTGTGTTGTGTTTTATATGTTGTGTGTTGTGTTTTACTTGTGTGTTGTGTTTTACATGTTGTGTGTTGTGTTTTATATGTTGTGTGTTGTGTTCTATATGTTGTGTGTTGTGTTCTACATGTTGTGTGTTGTGTTTTATATGTTGTGTGTTGTGTTTTACATGTTGTGTGTTGTGTTTTACATGTTGTGTGTTGTGTTTTACTTGTTGTGTTTTATATGTTGTGTGTTGTGTTTTACTTGTTGTGTGTTGTGTTTTACTTGTTGTGTGTTGTGTTTTACATGTTGTGTGTTGTGTTTTACATGTTGTGTGTTGTGTTTATTTGTTGTGTGTTGTGTTTTACATGTTGTGTGTTGTGTTTTACATGTTGTGTGTTGTGTTTTATATGTTGTGTTTTATATGTTGTGTGTTGTGTTTTATATGTTGTGTGTTGTGTTTTATATGTTGTGTGTTGTGTTTTACTTGTTGTGTGTTGTGTTTTACATGTTGTGTGTTGTGTTTTATATGTTGTGTGTTGTGTTTTATATGTTGTGTGTTGTGTTTTACTTGTGTGTTGTGTTTTACATGTTGTGTGTTGTGTTTTATATGTTGTGTGTTGTGTTCTATATGTTGTGTGTTGTGTTCTACATGTTGTGTGTTGTGTTTTATATGTTGTGTGTTGTGTTTTACATGTTGTGTGTTGTGTTTTACATGTTGTGTGTTGTGTTTTACTTGTTGTGTTTTATATGTTGTGTGTTGTGTTTTACTTGTTGTGTGTTGTGTTTTACTTGTTGTGTGTTATGTTTTACATGTTGTGTGTTGTGTTTTACATGTTGGGTGTTGTGTTTTATATGTTGTGTGTTGTGTTTTATATGTTGTGTGTTGTGTTTTATATGTTGTGTGTTGTGTTCTATATGTTGTGTGTTGTGTTTTATATGTTGTGTGTTGTGTTTTACATGTTGTGTGTTGTGTTTTACTTGTTGTGTGTTGTGTTTTACTTGTTGTGTGTTATGTTTTACATGTTGTGTGTTGTGTTTTACATGTTGTGTGTTGTGTTTAATTTGTTGTGTGTTGTGTTTTACATGTTGTGTGTTGTGTTTTATATGTTGTGTGTTGTGTTTTATATGTTGTGTGTTGTGTTTTACTTGTTGTGTGTTGTGTTTTACATGTTGTGTGTTGTGTTTTATATGTTGTGTGTTGTGTTTTACATGTTGTGTGTTGTGTTTTACATGTTGTGTGTTGCGTTTTATATGTTGTGTTTTACATGTTGTGTGTTGTGTTTTACATGTTGTGTGTTGTGTTTTACATGTTGTGTGTTGTGTTCTATATGTTGTGTGTTGTGTTCTATATGTTGTGTGTTGTGTTTTACTTGTTGTGTGTTGTGTTTTACTTGTTGTGTGTTATGTTTTACATGTTGTGTGTTGTGTTTTACATGTTGGGTGTTGTCTTTTATATGTTGGGTGTTGTGTTTTATATGTTGTGTGTTGTGTTTTATATGTTGTGTGTTGTGTTTTATATGTTGTGTGTTGTGTTTTACATGTTGTGTGTTGTGTTTTACTTGTTGTGTGTTGTGTTTTACTTGTTGTGTGTTGTGTTTTACATGTTGTGTGTTGTGTTTTACATGTTGTGTGTTGTGTTTTATATGTTGTGTGTTGTGTTTTATATGTTGTGTGTTGTGTTTTATATGTTGTGTGTTGTGTTCTATATGTTGTGTGTTGTGTTTTATATGTTGTGTGTTGTGTTTTACATGTTGTGTGTTGTGTTTTACATGTTGTGTGTTGTGTTTTATATGTTGTGTGTTGTGTTTTACTTGTTGTGTGTTGTGTTTTACATGTTGTGTGTTGTGTTTTATATGTTGTGTGTTGTGTTTTATATGTTGTGTGTTGTGTTTTACTTGTGTGTTGTGTTTTACATGTTGTGTGTTGTGTTTTATATGTTGTGTGTTGTGTTTTACATGTTGTGTGTTGTGTTTTACATGTTGTGTGTTGTGTTTTATATGTTGTGTTTTATATGTTGTGTGTTGTGTTTTACATGTTGTGTGTTGTGTTTTACATGTTGTGTGTTGTGTTTTACATGTTGTGTGTTGTGTTTTATATGTTGTGTTTTACTTGTTGTGTGTTGTTTTATATGTTGTGTGTTGTGTTTTATTTGTTGTGTGTTGTTTTATATGTTGTGTGTTGTGTTTTATATGTTGTGTGTTGTGTTTTATATGTTGTGTGTTGTGTTTTATATGTTGTGTGTTGTGTTTTATATGTTGTGTGTTGTGTTCTATATGTTGTGTGTTGTGTTTTATATGTTGTGTGTTATCAGGATCTGAGAGAATTCTGTGACTGTGCTTCTGTCTGTGTGTCTGTCAGGTGGAAGAACGTGCCGGAAACCAAAATGCAGTAAACGATTTCTAATGAAGCAACACAGGGCAAAAGCAGAAAACAGTAAACAAAAGCAAAGCTCCAGAATAGTAAATCCTGGTGATTGCATTGAACTGATAAAAGCTCAAAGAGCTAAACAGAGTCCCGTAACTATGAAACCAAACTCTACATGTAGTTAGGGTAGCTTGGGTAGTCCAGCAGTGTTCGTCAGCCTAAACTGTAGAATGGACAGTGTACTTGGTGGGGAACGGTGGTTATAAAGCCTGGAGGCTGATGAGCTCCAGGTGTAGATGATTAGTACGTGGGAGAGCTGCTTGGCATGATAGAGGGGTTATGTGAAGGTGTGGCTGGTGGATCCCTGACAGTAACCCCTCCCCTTAGGGGCGGCTCCTGATGCCCTGACCCTGTGTCTGGGCCGACCTTGGTGGAACTCGTCTAGGAGTGACGGATCCAGTACGTCCTGTCTTGCCACCCGAGAGTTACAGCCGATATGCCGACTCGTTGACCTGCCGTTCGATCCTGAAAAGCCCGATGTAACGTGGGCTCAGTTTCTTGCAGAAGAGTCGCAGTCGGAGGTCCCTGGTGGACGCCAGGCCAAGTCCCTGGGCCTGTAAGATGGGGCCCCCAATCTCCTTGCATCTGCGTGTTGCCGAGTCTCCCTTAAGCCCTGAGCAGTTGGGTATGTGCATCCTCCCATGTCCTGACACTCTCCTGGAACCAGTGGTCCACCGCAGGCACGTTGGATGGGTCATTGGATTTATGTAAGCAACTGTTCTCTTTGATGAAGATGAACAAAACATCACTCACTGATGAACACCTTCACTGAAACCTGAGGATTTCCCCAGCTCACAGCATAAACCCCAGACATTGATGCACTTGCATCTCAGAAGAGATGAGGGTATCTGGCTTCAACCAATTAGAGTAAATCAGAGTGTAGCAAACTGAGCTTGAATGAATTTTGTCTTTATGCACTTTTTCTTCCCCAAGGCATGAACTGTTAATGGTTGAAAGATTGTTTTTTTCAATCTGCCAATTTCAGGAGTTTTACAGTTGGGACACTTAATGTGCAGTCGTTTGTATAAAGGGGAGAATAGTAGTGGGGTGAGGAGACATCCCTGAGGAGCACCAATGCTGACTGTCCGAATACCAGAGGTAATACCTCCCAGTCTCACCTGTTGTTTCCTGCCTGTCAGGGAGCTGGTGATCCACTGGCAGATGGCAGGGGGTATAGTGAGGTTTAGGAGTTTGGAGTAACACACACAACACACACAACATATGTGTCAAATCCTTCACTTTTTTCAATGTTTAATGCTTTTCAAACTGAAATCTCACATGTATTTGGACGTAGTTCTTGGTTGAAACTCGTTTGGCAGCAAAAATAAGATTTTTCCATTATTAATAATATATGGAACGTTTAGAACAGCCCTAATATTTAATATGATGTGAGGTTCAGTTTCCAGCGTGACTCTAAAACAGGTAGTAATAATCACTAGTTTTTGCTGAAGAACATGTCAGAGCCCAAACTTCTTTACTTTGAGTGGAAAAAATGCAGTCAGAACTTGACATTTTTTCTATTTCAAAACATCAGTATCTGCACTTCTACTGGGTGAAGGTGGTGTGGACTTTTGCCATCTGGCCTACCAGTGTAGATTTATTCATTGCTAGAGACTCAAAGCACTTTTGTATGTCGCTCTGGATAAGGGTGTCTGCTAAATGCCGCAATTGTAAATGTAAATGTATAAGAGAAACATCTGCCCCCTGCTGGAGTCTTCATTATTTGAGGTACCCACAAATAGCCTGCACCTTTTGATCTAAGAAGCTGTGGAGGATCATCCTGGTACAGAAGTTCACTCAGATACTGCGGCGTGAGAGTGTTAAGTGCTTTATACGTCAGTAGTAGTATTTTATCAGTATCAGTGTGAGATGGAATTGGGAGCAGTGTAGACTGTTATCAGTAGGGCTGCTGCTTTGATTACTTCAGTAATAAAGTATTCTAACGATTATTCAAATAAGAAGTACTTTTTCTTTATTCAAGAGAAACTTTACACGAACTAATCTGTGTATTTATCTCCAGCTGTAAAAACCTGCTCCACTACCTGCTCCACTGTGGAGGAACCTTCTGACACTCTTATTTTTTTTTTTGCAAAACTTTTATTCTGAAAGAAAGCGCGTGCCCGTGTGTGTGTGATATCACGGGCCGCTTCACTGCTCGGGCCGCTGTTAGGATGTGGGAGTGGGTGTTTGATGGCCAGTTCACACTTTAATCCGGATTAGTGTAAATTCAGATTGTTTTTGTTTGCACTCGGAACCGGATCGGAATCTTCTGTGTGTGTGTGTACTATGTTTAAGAGGATGGCTGAATTCGGTCCAGATTCTGGAGGCCGTGTGAAGGTCTGATTCTTTACCTTTAGCTCTCATTGCTAGCTGACTGTTAGCCTCCTGCTAGCCTGTGTAGCTCCGCACTGTGATATTGAATGATTTAATGGATGATGATGATTCTAATGAAGAAGTTATTCAGAGTCGCGGTTTTATATTTATACCGGATTTACTTCGGGAATTAAAGAAAACTAATGCGCTTTATTCAAACCGCCGCCATCCTGTTTTATACACTTCTGTTAAACAGGAAATCTCAATAAAAGTCCCTTTTCCGAATTAAATTAAATAAATTAATCGTTTATTCCAACAGTATAGCAGTAAATATACAAGAATAAAATATAATTAATAATTATTGTTATAAATAAACATCTCTGATTGGTTCTAATTAGTGTATATAAAAAAAAGTTTAGTTTTGGATTTAGCTTTACAGTAGAGGAGGGACGGGAGCCGGGCGATGTCACGCTCTGTCCAACTGAAACGCGATTTGTTTATTTACATCGACACATTTCATAAAATTTCATCAAAATAAATGAAAATTACGTGAAGGAAAAAAGTGTCAAACATATAAAGTATATATATTTTATTTATTTATTTTTCTCTGCAGGGTGTGACGGTTGTAAAACCCATTGTGTTCGGTAACGTTGCTCGATATTTTGGGAAGAAGCGCGAGGAAGATGGACACACACACCAATGGACTGTGTACGTCAAACCCTACAGGAACGAGGTGAAGCCTGTTTACATTACTCACTTCACCTTAGTCTAACTCATGGGTAAGGGGTGTGTGTGTGTGTGTGTGTGTGTGGGGGGGGGGTGTAAAGTGTGTGTGTGGGGGGGGGGGGGTGTAAAGTGTGTGTGTGTGTGGGGGGGGGGTGTAAAGTGTGTGTGGTGGGTGGGTGGGTGTAAAGTGTGTGTGGTGGGTGGGTGGGTGTATGTGTGTGGGGGGGGGGGGTGTGGGGGGGGGTGTAAAGTGTGTGTGTGTGGGGGGGTGTAAAGTGTGGGTGTGTTTGTGGTGGGTGGGGGTGTGTGGTGGGTTTGTGGTGGGTGGGGGTGTAAAGTGTGGGTGTGTGTGTGGGGGCGGGGGTGTAAAGTGGGGGTGTGTGTGGGGGGGGTGGGGGTGTAAAGTGTGTGTGGGGGGGGTGTAAAGTGTGGGTGTGTTTGTGGTGGGTGGGTGTGTGTGGTGGGTTTGTGGTGGGTGGGGGTGTAAAGTGTGGGTGTGTGTGGGGGGGGGCGGGGGTGTAAAGTGTGGGTGTGTGT
>JBCEWE010000772.1:15000-17500 GCA_039877035.1 Silurus lanzhouensis
CACCCACACACACACACTTCCTGTCCTGAGCTTTAACTGTGTGTATTTAATATAAGACTCAAGTAATGAACTCTTGCAAGATTAATTTCTGGTACAGATCGAGATCTTATCTGGAAAAACTCAAACTACTACGAGTATCTTCACGGGGCTGTGGTTTAGAAGGACGACTGCTTTCAACAGAGAAGCACAGAATCGTCTTTGGCCTGTGGAGAGCAGGGGAGGGTGGACTTTCATCCAGGGTAGAGAGACTGATCCTGAAGAAGACAATGGAACTAAATAATCCTGATCGTCTTGCTGCAGTCTGAGTTTGGTGGCATTGTGAATAATAGTGTGATCTTTGTTCAGAAAAAAGTTGTGTAGTTTTGCAAGAATTCTTGGTGTCACTTGTAGGAATCCTGTTATGTAAAAGTTTAAAGTTTAGATGTTAATGGACTTGTGGTTTTCTGAAGTAATCGTTTGAACATCTGTCTCTTTATTTTCTATTAATGCCAGAGGTATTCGTGATCTCGTGAAGAGAAAAGCTTTATTCTTGTATAGTAAAGAGAAATATGCTGATTTTTGTTTAATTTAGGAAACGCATGCATGTCCTTCAGATGTTGTGTTTGAAGAAATCAGTGGGGAAAAGAGATCTGGTTGTCATTTGGCAGCAACCGCTCAGCAGGGGGCGCTATTTTACAAGATAAATTTACAGGGCAAATATTACACAACGAAAAAGATGATGGTGGTCGATGGATATTACTTGTGTTAGATAAAGATAATGAACAGTTTGTGTTAGTCAGTTGTTACGCCACTAATAACAAAAACAACAATACACTTTCTTCAGAAATTAAATCTACAGCATTTCTTTAGCGTATATCCTCCAGTTAGAGTTATTCAGGGAGGTGAGTTCAATACTGTGTTTAACAAAACTATTGCTAGATGGCCTCATAAAGCTAGACCAGGCCCTTCTAGTGAACTGGTTCATGGATGTTTGAGACGGGGCCTTACTGATGTGTGGCGATGGAAGTATCCAGACAGGGAAGATTTTACATGGAGTAATAAAAACTCATTCAGGACATTTCATGTTTATTTGTGTTGCACTTTTAATAATGAACATGGTCTCAGAGCAGCTTTACACAGATCATGTGGTGATAAAAATGAAGATGTTCTTTATAAGTGTAAGTTTGTCCCTGATGAACAAGTCGGTGGAGACTGTGGTGAAGGAAAAACTCCCTGAGATGCAGAAGGAAGAAACCTTGAGAGGAAACAGACTCAAGAGTGAACCTCATCCTCATCTGGGTGCCACCAAATGTCTTTATTACAGATAAACGATGTTGAGGTGCAGTGATGGAGATCAGAGCAAACTGTAGTCCTGAGTCAGTGTAGCAGACTGTTGATATTAACTACAGTGGGAAGATCCATGGAGGGAAGAGGAGCAGAAGCAGTGATCACTGGAACCTCAGGAGCATGTTTATCTCCACCGAGAGAGAGAGAGAGAGAAAATCTCTTCATTCTGGTATTAATTATTGGTTAGTGTCTAATGATTTAACTAATAATGTGACCTCTGTATTGATAAAACCTCACATAATAACAGCTCAAATAAATATTTATTAAAATAATTATAGTAGAAAAAAATCAGTCAAAAATACAGCTCTTACTGGAAATTAAATAATTTACTGTTTAAAGGAAAATATTATTGAAAAATACAGAAGAACTGCAGATTTAGAAAAATCATATGGAAAAAATTGGAAATGTTCAGAATTCTGGTGACAAAGAAATAAACATCAAAGAGGTAAGAGAGTGCGTTAACTTATTAAAGACGAACTAAGCTCTGGGCAATGACGGACTAAATGACTTTTACTGAAGAACTCAAGAAAATTAAAGGTCTATTAGTTAAATATCAACAGTAAACTGTTTGCAATGATTTTTGCTTGGAGACTGAAGCAGGGTTTAGATGATATAATTGATCTACAACAATCAGGGTTTATGCCGGGGCGTCATATCAGGAATAACATTAGACTAGTTTTAGATACAATTTATTATAACCACTTTATTGAAGATGATAGTTTTATTTTATTTATTGACTTTTATAAAGCATTTGATACAGTGATTCCCCCCCCCCCCGTTTATTTATTATTAAATTATATACACTATAAGTCACACGAGTTTTAGCATCAGATATAAAAATAAATCAATGAATTGAAATCACAGCTTTAGGTGTAAAATTGAAACACTGCAGTTTCTTTAAAACCAAATTTGAAGTGGTGAAAATAATGAAATATAAAGAGAAATTCACTGCAGTTTCAGGCCTTAAAATGAATTTAGAGAAATCTGTATTTTCCCTTAACGAATGCTCCTTTACAGAAAGAGAGTAAATTCCAGTTAAACATCAACTAACATATTTGGGTGTAATTATTTGTAAAAATGAAAAACAAAGGACAAAACCTTTTAGTCAATTATTGAGAAAATTAAAAAGAGATTTAATTTATGGTTATGTGGGACCTCAAAATTTGGGAGGGTT
>JBCEWE010000772.1:22500-70981 GCA_039877035.1 Silurus lanzhouensis
GTGTGTGTTAGAGTGTGTGTGTGTTGGTGTTTTAGTGTGTGTTAGAGTGTATGTTAGAGTGTGTGTTAGTGTGTGTGTTAGAGTGTGTGTTAGAGTGTGTGTTAGTGTGTGTGTTAGAGTGCGTGTGTGTTGGTGTTTTAGTGTGTGTTAGAGTGTATGTTAGAGTGTGTGTTAGAGTGTGTGTTAGAGTGCGTGTGTGTTGGTGTTTTAGTGTGTGTTAGAGTGTATGTTAGAGTGTGTGTTAGTGTGTGTGTTAGAGTGTGTTAGAGTGTGTGTTAGTGTGTTTGTTAGTGTGTGTTAGTGTGTATGTTAGTGTGTTTGTTAGTGTGTGTGTTAGTGTGTGTGTTAGTGTGTTTGTTAGAGTGTGTGTTAGTGTGTTTGTTAGTGTGTGTGTTAGAGTGTGTGTTAGTGTGTGTGTTAGAGTGTGTGTTAGAGTGTGTGTTAGTGTGTTTGTTAGTGTGTGTGTTAGTGTGTATGTTAGTGTGTTTGTTAGTGTGTGTGTTAGTGTGTTTGTTAGAGTGTGTGTTAGTGTGTTTGTTAGTGTGTGTGTTAGTGTGTGTGTTAGTGTGTGTGTTAGAGTGTGTGTTAGTGTGTTTGTTAGTGTGTTTGTTAGTGTGTGTGTTAGTGTGTATGTTAGTGTGTTTGTTAGTGTGTGTGTTAGTGTGTGTGTTAGTGTGTTTGTTAGAGTGTGTGTTAGAGTGTGTGTTAGTGTGTTTGTTAGTGTGTGTTAGTGTGTGTGTTAGAGTGTGTGTTAGTGTGTGTTAGAGTGTGTGTTAGTGTGTGTGTTAGTGTGTGTGTTAGAGTGTGTTAGAGTGTGTGTTAGAGTGTGTGTTAGAGTGTGTGTTAGAGTGTGTGTTAGTGTGTGTGTTAGAGTGTGTGTTAGAGTGTGTGTTAGTGTGTTTGTTAGAGTGTGTGTTAGTGTGTTTGTTAGTGTGTGTGTTAGAGTGTGTGTTAGTGTGTTTGTTAGAGTGTGTGTTAGTGTGTGTGTTAGTGTGTGTGTTAGAGTGTGTGTGAGTGTGTGTTAGTGTGTTTGTTAGAGTGTGTGTTAGTGTGTTTGTTAGTGTGTGTGTTAGTGTGTTTGTTAGTGTGTGTGTTAGTGTGTGTGTTAGAGTGTGTGTGAGTGTGTGGTAGAGTGTGTGTTAGTGTGTGTGTTAGTGTGTTTGTTAGTGTGTGTGTTAGTGTGTGTGTTGGAGTGTGTGTGAGTGTGTGTTAGTGTGTTTGTTAGAGTGTGTGTTAGTGTGTGTGTTAGTGTGTGTGTTAGAGTGTGTGTGAGTGTGTGTTAGTGTGTTTGTTAGAGTGTGTGTTAGTGTGTTTGTTAGTGTGTGTGTTAGTGTGTTTGTTAGTGTGTGTGTTAGTGTGTGTGTTAGAGTGTGTGTGAGTGTGTGGTAGAGTGTGTGTTAGTGTGTGTGTTAGTGTGTGTGTTAGTGTGTTTGTTAGAGTGTGTGTTAGTGTGTGTGTTAGAGTGTGTGTGAGTGTGTGGTAGAGTGTGTGTTAGTGTGTGTGTTAGAGTGTGTGTTAGTGTGTTTGTTAGTGTGTGTGTTAGAGTGTGTGTTAGTGTGTTTGTTAGTGTGTGTGTTAGTGTGTGTGTTAGAGTATGTTAGAGTGTGTGTTAGTGTGTTTGTTAGTGTGTGTTAGTGTGTGTTAGTGTGTTTGTTAGTGTGTGTGTTAGAGTGTGTGTTAGTGTGTTTGTTAGTGTGTGTGTTAGAGTGTGTGTTAGTGTGTTTGTTAGAGTGTGTGTTAGTGTGTTTGTTAGAGTGTGTGTTAGAGTGTGTGTTAGTGTGTGTGTTAGTGTGTGTGTTAGTGTGTGTGTTAGAGTGTGTGTTAGTGTGTTTGTTAGAGTGTGTGTTAGTGTGTTTGTTAGTGTGTGTGTTAGAGTGTGTGTTAGTGTGTTTGTTAGAGTGTGTGTTAGTGTGTGTGTTAGAGTGTGTGTGAGTGTGTGTTAGTGTGTTTGTTAGAGTGTGTGTTAGTGTGTTTGTTAGTGTGTTTGTTAGTGTGTGTGTTAGAGTGTGTGTTAGTGTGTGTGTTAGTGTGTGTGTTAGTGTGTGTGAGTGTGTGGTAGAGTGTGTGTTAGTGTGTGTGTGTTAGTGTGTGTGTTAGTGTGTTTGTTAGTGTGTGTGTTAGTGTGTATGTTAGTGTGTTTGTTAGTGTGTGTGTTAGTGTGTTTGTTAGAGTGTGTGTTAGTGTGTTTGTTAGTGTGTGTGTTAGTGTGTGTGTTAGTGTGTGTGTTAGAGTGTGTGTTAGTGTGTTTGTTAGTGTGTTTGTTAGTGTGTGTGTTAGTGTGTATGTTAGTGTGTTTGTTAGTGTGTGTGTTAGTGTGTTTGTTAGAGTGTGTGTTAGAGTGTGTGTTAGTGTGTTTGTTAGTGTGTGTTAGTGTGTGTGTTAGAGTGTGTGTTAGTGTGTGTTAGAGTGTGTGTTAGTGTGTGTGTTAGTGTGTGTGTTAGAGTGTGTTAGAGTGTGTGTTAGAGTGTGTGTTAGAGTGTGTGTTAGTGTGTGTGTTAGAGTGTGTGTTAGAGTGTGTGTTAGAGTGTGTGTTAGTGTGTTTGTTAGAGTGTGTGTTAGAGTGTGTGTTAGTGTGTTTGTTAGAGTGTGTGTTAGTGTGTGTGTTAGTGTGTGTGTTAGAGTGTGTGTGAGTGTGTGTTAGTGTGTTTGTTAGAGTGTGTGTTAGTGTGTTTGTTAGTGTGTGTGTTAGTGTGTTTGTTAGTGTGTGTGTTAGAGTGTGTGTTAGTGTGTTTGTTAGAGTGTGTGTTAGTGTGTGTGTTAGAGTGTGTGTGAGTGTGTGGTAGAGTGTGTGTTAGTGTGTGTGTTAGAGTGTGTGTTAGTGTGTTTGTTAGTGTGTGTGTTAGAGTGTGTGTTAGTGTGTTTGTTAGTGTGTGTGTTAGTGTGTGTGTTAGAGTATGTTAGAGTGTGTGTTAGTGTGTTTGTTAGTGTGTGTTAGAGTGTGTGTTAGTGTGTTTGTTAGTGTGTGTGTTAGAGTGTGTGTTAGTGTGTTTGTTAGTGTGTGTGTTAGTGTGTGTGTTAGAGTGTGTGTTAGTGTGTTTGTTAGAGTGTGTGTTAGTGTGTTTGTTAGAGTGTGTGTTAGAGTGTGTGTTAGTGTGTGTGTTAGTGTGTGTGTTAGTGTGTGTGTTAGAGTGTGTGTTAGTGTGTTTGTTAGAGTGTGTGTTAGTGTGTTTGTTAGAGTGTGTGTTAGTGTGTTTGTTAGAGTGTGTGTTAGTGTGTGTGTTAGAGTGTGTGTGAGTGTGTGTTAGTGTGTTTGTTAGAGTGTGTGTTAGTGTGTTTGTTAGTGTGTTTGTTAGTGTGTGTGTTAGAGTGTGTGTTAGTGTGTGTGTTAGTGTGTGTGTTAGTGTGTGTGAGTGTGTGGTAGAGTGTGTGTTAGTGTGTGTGTGTTAGTGTGTGTGTTAGTGTGTTTGTTAGTGTGTGTGTTAGAGTGTGTGTGAGTGTGTGTGTTAGTGTGTGTGTTAGAGTGTGTGTTAGTGTGTTTGTTAGAGTGTGTGTTAGTGTGTGTGTTAGAGTGTGTGTGAGTGTGTGGAAGAGTGTGTGTTAGTGTGTGTGTTAGAGTGTGTGTTAGTGTGTTTGTTAGTGTGTGTGTGAGTGTGTGTGTTAGTGTGTGTGTTAGTGTGTTTGTTAGAGTGTGTGTTAGTGTGTGTGTTAGAGTGTGTGGTAGAGTGTGTGTTAGTGTGTGTGTTAGAGTGTGTGTTAGTGTGTTTGTTAGTGTGTGTGTTAGAGTGTGTGTGAGTGTGTGTGTTAGTGTGTGTGTTAGAGTGTGTGTTAGTGTGTTTGTTAGAGTGTGTGTTAGTGTGTGTGTTAGAGTGTGTGTGAGTGTGTGGTAGAGTGTGTGTTAGAGTGTGTGTTAGTGTGTTTGTTAGAGTGTGTGTTAGTGTGTGTGTTAGAGTGTGTGTGAGTGTGTGTGAGTGTGTGTTAGAGTGTGTGTTAGAGTGTGTGTTAGTGTGTGTGTTAGAGTGTGTTAGAGTGTGTGTGAGTGTGTGTGAGTGTGTGTTAGAGTGTGTGTTAGAGTGTGTGTTAGTGTGTGTGTTAGTGTGTGTGTGAGTGTGTGTTAGTGTGTGTGTGTTAGTGTGTGTGTTAGAGTGTGTGTTAGAGTGTGTGTTAGTGTGTGTGTTAGAGTGTGTGTTAGTGTGTGTTAGTGTGTGTGTTAGTGTGTGTGTTAGTGTGTGTGTTAGTGTGTGTGTTAGAGTGTGTGTTAGTGTGTTTGTTAGGTGTGTGTTAGTGTGGTGTGTGTTAGTGTGTGTGTTAGAGTGTGTGTTAGTGTGTTTGTTAGTGTGTGTGTTAGTGTGTGTGTTAGAGTGTGTTAGAGTGTGTTAGAGTGTGTGTGTGTGTGTTAGTGTGTTTGTTAGAGTGTGTGTTAGAGTGTGTGTTAGTGTGTGTGTTAGTGTGTGTGTTAGAGTGTGTGTTAGTGTGTTTGTTAGAGTGTGTGTTAGTGTGTGTGTTAGAGTGTGTGTTAGTGTGTGTGTTAGAGTGTGTGTTAGTGTGTTTGTTAGAGTGTGTGTTAGTGTGTTTGTTAGAGTGTGTGTTAGTGTGTGTGTTAGTGTGTGTGTTAGTGTGTGTGTTAGTGTGTTTGTTAGAGTGTGTGTTAGTGTGTGTGTTAGTGTGTGTGTTAGTGTGTGTGTTAGTGTGTTTGTTAGAGTGTGTGTTAGTGTGTTTGTTAGTGTGTGTGTTAGTGTGTATACTGGATTAGAGATGATTGTGATATGAGTATGATTTGAGATGCAGCCTGAGCTGAATTTATCTACACACTGAAACGGTGGATCCCTGGTTGTCATAGAGACAGAGATGTGGTGGTGGGGGCGTTGTCTGTGGCCAAAAACTGCGCTCATCCCTGCTGTTTACGTCTTTGCCACGGCAACAGTTTCCACAGTGACGGGTGTGAAGACGTCTTCGATTGTGAGGGAAGAGTGGGAAGCTGAATTTAGTGGCTAAAAAGATCATCACACCCTCACACACAAACATTTCTTTTTATTACACACAAACATTTCTTTTTATTACACACAAACCCATACATGCACACATTTACATATCTACACTGGAGATCAAATTTAGAGAACAATTTATAAACAATTGAACAATTCTGAAATAATGTTGATCTTCACTGCTCAACAGTTGAAGGAGTTTTTGTCGTGTCTATTCCATGCTACCAGAACACCTTTTCCACAAAATAACTAAGCATTTAAAAAAACATTATTTTGCAGAAAACACACTGATCAAAATTAGAGAACAACAATGACTGTAGCATGGAAAAAGATTACAACAACATGTTCTGAAGGTTACAACAGTCAGCACTTAGTAGGAAGTGTCCAGGCGTCTGCTCTGAATGACTTCAGCACATCTGCAGCCACAGGACAGCACCAGTCTCTCACACTGCTCTGGGGTGATTTTGGTTCACTCTTCTTCCAGTCTCCTCCACAGTTCGGTGACTGTAGTGGGTTTCTTGGCCATAACTTTGTCACCAAGGATTTTCCAGAGGTTCTCTATTGGGTTGAGATCAGGACTCTGGGCAGGCCATGTCATTATTTCAATGTTTTCAGTTTTAAGGAACGGCTTTACCCGTTTAGCTGTGTGACCTGGAGCGTTGTCCTGCATGAACACTGCGGGCTGATTGGGTGATTAACGCAGGAAAGGAACCATATGTTGTTGAAGAAGGTTCGGATAAACATTTGCATTCACTCTGCCATGTAGCTGTATAAGAGGCCCAACTCCTGCTGCAGAAAACCTGCCCCAAACCATCACACTTCCTCCTCCACTTTTCACTGACTTCTTTACACACTTTGGGTTCAGTCTTTCTCCAGTTTGTCGCTGAACATAATGTTTCCCATCGGACCCAAATAAATTAAACTTGCTTTAATCACTGAAGTGAACTTTGGACCAGTTCTCCTCTGTCCACACAACATGCTCCTCAGCAAAGCTTAGTCTAGCCTTTTGATTCTTTCTGCTAATGAGAGGTTTGGTCACTGCAGAGTGGCTTTCAGTCCAAATGCTCTTAAACGTCGAGACACTGTATGACGAGACAGATCCTTACCCTGTTCAGCGCTGAACTGGTGAGCAATTCCAGCTGCGGAAACGATTGTCCATTGAGATCCTCCACAGGATCCTGTCCTCTCTTGTATTTGTCTTCCGTGGACGACCAGGATTCTTGGTGGACTTGAATGAGTTTGTGATGTTGTAAAGATTCAATATTCTTGAAATCACAGATTTGGAACGACCAACTTGTCTTGCTATAGCTGATAGAGTCGTCCCTTTGGCCTTCATCTGGACATCCTGCTGCCGGAGGCTTTCAGTCACTTTAGAACGGCCCACCATCTTGCAGAGTCAGTGACACTGGAAGTTAGGCTGCCAGTTAAATAGGGGTTACAGATAATCAAGGTAATTAGCACCAGGTACCAGATTAACACCAATAACTGGGAGGAATCTGAAAGTGTTCTCTAATTATGATCAGTGTGTTTTCTGCAAAATAATGTTAGCAGATGGTAGCATGGTATAGACACGACAAAAACTCCTTCAACTGTTGAGCAGTGAAGATCACATTATTTCAGAATTGTTCAATTGTTTATAAATTGTTCTCTAAATTTGATCTCCAGTGTACATATATACATACACACACGCACACACACACACACACACACACACACACACACACACACAAACACACACACACACGCACACAGTTTTATCATATATCATAACAGAAACAAATTCAGTGTTTTTAAATGTGATATTGTTTATTTGAGAGAATTTATTAATATGAAAGGCTTTACTATTCTTTTTTTATTACATATTCTTTAATTAACTAAATTTGCTTTAATTGATTAAACCACCTTACTGCCTTCAATTATACTACAACCTTTAACTATACTACAGTCTTCATCTTCAATAATATGACACGCTCAGTAAGCGTCAGTAATACTAAAGCTCTGATTGTAATAAAATGTGTTTATAATAAGGGCTGACGAGTTCATTTATTCTAAAGTCTTCATTCAGCCTGATGTTTTTCTAGCTACTAATGAAGAGTCTGTTCCTTTTAAGCAGGCAAATTAGCACAAGATCATTTAGCACAATTTCACCTAGAGGTAGCATATCTAAAGATCAGTGGGCCCTTAGCAGATTCATGTGGAACACCAAATTTGACCTCAGTAAGTGTAAAGTAATCACCATCATCATCAAACTGATAACCATCATCCAGAAAAGACCTGCGCCTGGGCATGGAGAAGTGGAGCGGGTGAGGAGAGAGGGAGGAGTTAGTCAGCAACAATACTAAACATTCTTTTACTGCTCAAAAACAATCCAACCCTCTGCTTGTGTGCGTTTATTTCATTTATATAACCTCAGAGATAAACTCATTATCCAAAAACTAAACACTATTCAAAAAAAACTATAAGTTGCAGGATATAACATCTTTTATTTACATTTGTGTTCAACAGCATATATAAAGTGTATTTGTGTGTGCATGTGTATGTAATGTGTATGTGTGCCCACATGTATGTAATGTGTGTGTGTTTGTGTGTGTGTGTGTGTGGGGGGGGGTGTTAGTCTAAACACTATCAGAAGCACTGACCTACCTAAACTCTACCTAAACCTAAACTCTAATATTGTTAAAATTGTATGAATTTCTTCCATCAGTTTCTTCTCTTCATGTGGGAGTGTTTCTCTCGGCTGCACTGCTTCAGTACGTGGATGTGGATGTAGATTTTTTGTCCAATCAGATTTCAGCCTCTATGTGCTGCCATGTGAATCTAATCTCCCCAGAACCTTCAGAATCAGTACTGCTGGACTTTTACCATCGAGAATATTACCAACAGCTCTGTTTCTTTAACCAATCAGATTTCAGATTCTCCTCACAGAGCAGATCACTGGCCCAGAATAGCGTCAGCATTGTTCCGTCCTCTGATTGGTTGTTCAGAGGGAAACTGTTACAGCCGAGTTCGACTGGTAAAACACGTGTGTCGCTCTGCACACGTTCATACATCTGAGTTAGACTTTTTTACACTTACAGAGGAAGAGAAATTAATTTATACATGATGAGGAGGTCACCAACCCTGAAGCTAGCTAGCGTGCCTCAGCCCGGGAAAGGGTTTGTTCTCCACTTCCAGACCAGTGAATACGAGCGGTACCACTGGATTACAGCCTCTGGGGGGCGCTGCACATTATGAGTCTGTGTCTCTGGTGTGTAGGTTGTGTTTTATTTACATTTTAATGTTTTTGTCATGTTTTTAGACAAATATTGATTGTGAACTGCTCCAGATGTTGTAGGTGCACAGTTGTGGTTGTAGTGTGGAGGTTTGGAGTGTAACTGGGTTTGTTGTTTTAGTAAAATGTTCTTCACCCTCTATATGTGAAACGTCTCTCTGTAATGCAGCGTGTTGTTATATTGTGTGTTTGTATTGTATTGATGGTTTCTATAATTGTGATGTGATGGTGGTGTATTAAGAGGTGGATTAGGTTGAGTACGTCCTCACTGAAGGTCCAGGTACCAAATACACGGCCCACCACTGGTGTGTGTGTGCGCGCACATGTATATAAAGAGTGTGTGTGATGTGCGTGCTTGTATGTGACATACACACACACGCACACACACACACACACACACACACACACACACACACACACACACACACACACACACACACACTTTACATGCATGTGGGCACACAAAAGTGCATAGAATAACGATTTCAGGTCACATTTATTAACAGTATGAACAAGTTTCTACTCTGTAACACACTAACACTCCGATTTACACGCACAGTGTACACACACAGTGTACACACACAGTGTACACACACACACATTTAGTGTTGAGGTTCCCTTCTGAGTCTGATTCCTCTCAAGGTTTCTTCATTATACTGTATCATCTCAGGGAGTTTTTCCTTCACCACAGTCACCACTGGATCACTCATAAGGGAGAAACATCTACATAATAACTTTATAATCTCTTTATCTCTGTAAAGCTGCTTTGAGTAAATGTTCACTGTTAAAACTCAACTGTAATGAATTTGTATCATCATGGGAACAAGGGCATATGAGGGTAGCGGAGGCATTTGAGTGGCAACAGGGATAGTTTATTGGGGCATAAATGCAGCAGGGGAATTAAAGGGACATAAATGGAGAGAGTACATCAACAATAGGGGTATTAGAGGGGGGCTTTTGGGAAAGAGAACTGAATGGGGTATCTTGGGGCAGTAATGTGTTTACGATCCTCTGTAGACATACACTGTTTACTGTGAAGCTGCGTCAGGAGAAGAGACTCAGATCACTTGTAATCTTCTTCTGTTCAATCAGATAAATTCTAATCCTTATTTTCCAGTCAGATCGATGCTAATCCCAACAGAGCAATCAGATATGTGCTAATTGACCCTATCTAACTAGGGCTATGCTAATTCATACTGTAAAATAAGAGCTGTGCTAATCTAACTGTCTAATCAAAAATATATGATAGTCCATATTTCCAGGGACACGCCAGCCATCCAATCAAAAATAAATGATAATCCATACTGTCCCATCACAGATGTTCTAATCCTGACTGCAATCACAGACATGTTCCAGATCAACACAAAATTTCAGATTGTCCAATCCAGCATCCGATCACATATTTGTCCAGGCCCAAATTGTCCAGTCAGAGGACTTGTCATTTTTCAAGTTCATCCAATCAAAGAGTTTATTTCCAAATCCAGATTGTCCAATCCTGTGTCCAATCAGTTGTTCTGTTTCACATTGCCCATAGATATGCTAATTCAAGCGGTCCAATCAAAGGGTTATTCTATTCCATACCGTCCAATCCAAATCATCAAATCCGTCTGAGTCTGTATTGGCACCACCGTCTCCGCTTTTAGCTGATATCAGTTGTATTTCAGTCAGAGGTTTATTCACAGCTGGAACGACAATGTTGAGAATCATCAACCACATTGATGCAACACTGATCCTGATGACAACAGTAAGCAGGCAAACACAGCGACTAAGTGACAGTGAGTCAGTGCCTCAGCGATTCATCGAGTTAGTGATTTAGTGACTCAGTGAGTCAGTGACTAATTGACTCAGTTTTAGTGAAATGAAGTGTAATGTGGAATGTCGTTTGATGAGAAATGAAGAGAAAATTGATCTCAGTCACTACAGTGTTTAATTTTGTCTTTCACACAACATGAGGAATTTAATTGTGTGGATTTAAAGCATTTTGTGATTATAAGATTGTTATAAACAGGATTATTACACATTTATTACATATGTATAATTATATTTGGAGTTTTGTTATAAATGTGTTTTATTGTTAATTAAATTCTGCATCTTTCTTATCATTAATAAATTACAGTATATATATATATATAAAAGATGGGGCAATTGTAGGGCAATAAATGTGTAAATGGGGAATATTATGGTAAATAGAAGACATAAAAACAAAATAAAAACTGCACTGCATTGCATTTGTGGTTGAAAACAATAAGGGGTGTTTAGGCAGAGTAGAAGAATAGCAGGGGTAAATTTGAAAAGGCCAGAAAGAATGTTGGAATATACAGGTAGTGTAGAAACAGTGCAAGGGGTATTTAGGTAGGGCAGACGCAGGGCGATGGGTATTCAGGTAGGGCACATGCAGGGCAGTGGGTATTTAGGTAGGGCAGATGCAGGGTGAGATGCGATGGGTATTCAGTTAGTCCAGACACAGGACAAGGGGTATTCAGGTAGGGCAAACGCAGGGTGAGAGGTATTAAAGTAGGGCAGAAGCAGGCAGAGGGGTATTCAGTTAGGGCAGACGCAGGGTCTGGGGTATTCAGGTAGGGGGTAGAAGCAAGTAGGGAAGATGCAGGGCGAGGGGTATTCAGGTAGGGCAGAAGCAAGGCGAGGGGTATTCAGGTAGGGCAGATGCAGGGAATATGTAGCCACAGCCACATAGGAAGTGCTTGGAACATGAAGATGGAGCTGTTTCATTAGACGGATAGAATCAGCGAGCGAATGCATCTGATTGGACAGGGAGAGCTGTATCATGATGTCACTGCTATCTCGGTTATACTTCTGGATTTCTCAAAGCCTTCAGACACAAAAGAGTGCGACATTAAACACAACGCATACACACACACACACACACACACACCACACACACACACACACACACACACTCTATACACACACTACATAATTCACACGCAACATAATACACACACACACACACACACACACTATATAATACACACTATACACACTATACACACATTCGTGTTTGTGAATGGATATTTAGCATAGTGCTATTCTCTCTAGATTATGTTCATGAAGCACTGCATGCTGGTGACAATTTACTGTATGATGATGATGGTGGTGATGATGGTGGTGGTGGTGATGATGGTGGTGATGATGGTGGTGGTGGTGATGATGGTTATGATGATTATGGTAATGATGATAATGGTGATGGTGATGATGTTTGTGGTGCTGATGATGATGGTGGTGATGATGATGATTATAATGATGATGATGGTAATTGGGTACATGATATGCAGACAGCTGTGAATGCCATATGACAATGGTGGACAGGTGATCTGATTGGGTATTTACAGCACACCTGATTTGCGGAGGGTGGAGTCAGCAGTGCAGCTGTAATCCCTTGCAGCCAATAGGAAGCAAGTTCCTCCAATATGCCGATCCTGCATGGGCACTCGCTCTTCTGGTGTTGTTGTGATGTCACTTCCTGTGCTGAGGTCTGCAGAGACTATTAGAGAGATCAGGGTGTAAATATAACATCACTGTACCTTCAAGGTCTTGGGTCACATTTACACCAGACATGAGCTGAAGTACAAATTACTGTAAATTTCCCAGAACACAATGCAGGCTTCACAATACACACAATCTCCATCAGCTCGATACACTAAAAGCACTCTACACCGCTGTACTTTACTCTTTGTTTGTTGCTATTTTTTAGTTCATATAGATGTTCTAACAAAGATTATGTGTCCCTAAGCAACTGTAATGAACCCTTTAGTTAATCAAACATTCGAAGATCTCAAAGATCTTCGCACTGATCCCTTCAAAATTTTCACAGCAGAGGCTGACTCAGGGGTTGTGGTCTTCCTTCTGCAACTTTATGGAAACCCAAACTCCAATTGATGGCTTCCTTCTTGAAGAAGCTTCCTCACATTTACAAATTTCTTCACCTGGTCCCTATCTTCAACTACTTTAGTTATCAGCCCCTCTCTTATCATGGGACATCAACACAACCTTCTCACCCAGAGTCGACAGGTTTAGTGAGCAGATGTGTGTGGGAAAGAGCACATCAGCACCTCACACACTTTGCCTTGAGGAAAATGGGTCTGTCTGTCTACTAAAGACATCCAGGTCAAGCAGGAGAGTAGGAAACTATCCTTCCCTCTACACTGGCCTGTAGAAGATTCTCTAGAGTATCAGTGAGGTAACCTACAAACCTAAGATATCGAGTCACTGGACAGTGATTATCTACATATTTTTTACTGCTTTCAAAAGCTCTTAAATGGAAAATTAACATCTGTCCAGTTTCTGTTTCCTCAAAACGATCCTGAACCTAATGAACCAAATTTTGGCTGTACCATCAGATAACTGCATTCTGTTCCTATAGACACCAGGTCATCTAAACTTCTTGGTTTATTTAAAGTGTGGAAGAAGAAGCAGAAGAGGAAGAAGGTTATTTTGATGAAGGTCAGTGAACCTGCACAAAACTTCAGCTTTAAAGTTCACTGTTTTATTTAATATAATATTTATAGTTCTGTCAAGTTAAAAATAACTGAGGTGGTATTTAATGCCATCATTTTGCTGAAGATACATTTATTCAGTGTTTTTTTCTCCCTTAAACATCACCATGATGTCATGTTTCTCTGCCCTACTCGAGCTTTTAGAACATTATTTAATGTCCCACATCCCAGACTGAGACACAGCTTAATCCTCCAAACTGTGACAAAGGCAGCAAACACTTTGATCCAAAATTATCCACAGTCTTGAATCACACCGTTCCTACATCACGCTACACACACACACACACACACACACACACACACACACACACACACACACACACACACACACACACTCACTCTTAGTCAGCCCAACCTCTCCAACTTCTTATCTCCAAATCACCAGCTGTTTCCCTTAAAATAAATCCTCATTCCTCCAGGGACGGAGAAGATGACAGAAAACCTGTGGAGGATTAGAGTGCAGTCTAAACCTCACTATTCTGAAACACACACATTTAACATTACCTTATTTCCAATTTCTACAAACCCAATTCCAAAAAAGTTGGGACGCTGGACAAATTGTGAATAATAACAGAATTCAATAAAGTGGAAGTTTTAAATTTCAATATTTTATTCAGAACACAACATAGACGACATATCAAATGTTTAAACTGAGAAAATGTCTTATTTTAAAGAAAAAATGTTGTTTTTAAATATCATGGCATCAACACATCTGAAAAAAGTTGGGACAAGGCCGTGTCTCCACTGTGTGGCGTCCTCTCTTCTCTTTATAACAGTCTGTACACGTCTGGGGTCTGAGGAGACAAGCTGCTCAAGTTGAGGAATAGGAATGTTCTCCCATTCTTGTCTAATACAGGCTTCTAGTTGCTCAACTGTCTCAGGTCTTCTTCTATCATCTTCCTCTTTATGATGCACCAAATGTTTTCTATGGCTGAAAGATCTGGACTGCATGCTGGACATTTCAGTACCCGGATTCTTCTTCTACACAGCATGATGTTGTAACTGATGCAGTATGTGGTCTGGCATTGTCATGTTGGAAAATGCGAGGTCGAATGGCACGGTGGATTGTGATCACTGACAATGTTTTCTGGAAGTTTTCCTGAGCCCATGTTGTGATTTCCATTACAGCAGCATTCCTGTATGTGATGCAGTGCCGTCTTAGGGCCTGAATATCACCAGCATCCAGTATGGTTTTCTGGCCTTCACCCTGACGCACAGAGATTGTTCCAGATTGTGTGTGTGTGTGTGTGTGTGTGTGTGTGTGTGTGTGTGTGTGTGTGTGTGTGTGTGTGTGTGTGTGTTTGGAGGAGTGTGTGTGCGTGTGTGTGTGTATAGGGCAGTGTGTGTTTTTAAATGTAAATTAAAATTTTAAGTGTGTGAGTTTGAGGTAATATGTTTTTAGATGAATGCGTGTGTGTGATTGTATGTGTGTTTGGGGTAATGTGGTAATGTGTTTTTGTGTGTGTGTGTGTGTGTGTGTGTGTGTGTGTGTGTGTGTGTGTGTGTGTGTGTGTGTTTGGGGGAGTGTGTGTGTGTGTGTGTGTGTGTGTCTGGGGCAGTGTGTGTTTTTAAGTGTAGATTTATTTAGCGTGTGTGTATGTGTGTGAATTTGAGGAAATATGTGCAGCAGCATTCCTGTATGTGATGCAGTGCCGTCTTAGGGCCTGAATATCACCAGCATCCAGTATGGTTTTCCGGCCTTCACCCTGACGCACAGAGATTGTTCCAGATTCCCTGATGCTTTGGATGATATGATGCACTGTAGATGATGAGAACTTCAAACTCTTTGCAGTTTTTCTCTGAGAAACTCCTTTCTGATGTTGCTCCACTATTTCTCACCGCAGCATTGGGGGAACTGGTGATCCTCTGCCCATCTTCTGAGAGACACTGCCACTCTGAGAGGCTCTTTTTATACCCAATCATGTTGCCAATCAACCTAATAATCTGCAAATTGATCCTCAAGCTGTTCCTTATATGTACATTTCACTTTTCCAGCCTCTTACTGCTACCTGTCCCAACTTTTTTTGGAATGTGTAGCTCTCATAAAATCCAAAATGAGCCAATATTTGGCATGACATTTCAAAATGTCTCACTTTCAACATTTGATGTTGACTATATTCTATTGTGAATAAACTATAAGTTTATGAGATTTGTAAATTATTGCATTACTTTTTTATTCACAATGTGTACAGAGTCCCAACTTTTTTGGGAATTTTCAATTTCGGGTTTGTAAAAACAACATTTCTAGAAACACACCTAATTATATGACACTGTCCTGCCACCACACACACACTCCTCCACACACACGCAACTAACACACATTAGTTAAAACTCACACCAGGAAAGTGTGTGTGTGTGTGTTTGGAGGAGTGTGTGTGTGTGTGTGTGTGTGTGTGTGTGTGTGCGTGTGTGTGTGTATAGGGCAGTGTGTGTTTTTAAATGTAAATTAAAATTTTAAGTGTGTGAGTTTGAGGAAATATGTTTTTGGATGAATGCGTGTGTGTGATTGTATGTGTGTTTGGGGTAATGTGGTAATGTGTTTTTGTGTGTGTGTTTTTGTGTGTGTGTGTGTGTGTGTGTGTGTGTGTGTGTGTGTGTGTGTGTGTGTGTGTGTGTGTGTGTGTGTGTGTGTTTGGGGGAGTGTGTGTGTGTGTGTCTGGGGCAGTGTGTGTTTTTAAGTGTAGATTTATTTAGCGTGTGTGTATGTGTGTGAATTTGAGAAAAATATGTGATTGGACAAGTGTGTGTGGGTGGGTGGGAGGGTGGGTGTTTGAGGCAGTGTGTGTGTTTGGGGGAGTGTGTGTGTGTGTGCGTGTGTGTTTGGAGGTGTGTGTGTTTGGAGGTGTGTGTGTGTGTGTGTGTGTGTGTGTGTGTGTGTGTGTGTGTGTGTGTGTGTGTGTGTGTGTGTGTGTGTGTGAGTGAGTGAATTTGTTTGGGACAGTGTGTGTGTAAGGGAGTGTGTTTGGGACATTGGGTCTTTTTGGTGGAGTGTGTGTGTGTGTGTGTGTGTGTGTGTGTGTGTGTGTGTGTGTGTGTGTGTGTGTGTGTGTGTGTGTGAGTTTGTTTGGGGCAGTGCGTGTGAGTGAGTGGGTGTGTGAGGGAGTGTGTTTGGGACAGTGTGTCTTTTTGGTGGAGTGTGTGTGTGTGTGTGTGTGTGTGTGTGTGTGTGTGTGTGTGTGTGTGTGTGTGTGTGTGTGTGGTCACGCCTCAGACGGAGCAGCATGTCAAACCACTGAAATTAATATTCTCAAAAATACACTCAGAATACTACGGGATATTATTGGAGGCCAAGAGGTCATGTGACTCGGTTCATTACTGATCATGTGCCTGTACACACTCGTATTAAACATGTTTCTGAAGTCTGGAGGAATCCTGAGAGCACAACACAACCATGAAAAGAAATAATAATTGATATATATCATGTGTATTGCACTCCTCTACACCCCTGTGTGCTCACCTGAGCGAGGTCCCTCCAGCCCCCGGCTGTGTCCCAAACGCAGATCGACAGGGTTGCTGTTGGAGGCTGAGCTTAGGTTGGTCCTGCAGAAGGATGGAGATGCAGTTTGCACCACCTGTGGGATGTGCTTTTTCCTCTTTTTTGGTAGTTTCTGCTTAGCCATCGCTAGCGAGTAATACATGCCGAAGTTATTGACGATGACTGGAACGGGCATCGCTATTGTCAACACGCCCGCTAATGCGCACAGCGCCCCTACTAGCATCCCTGACCACGTCTGAGGGTACATGTCACCATAGCCCAGCGTTGTCATGGTGACCACGGCCCACCAGAATCCGATGGGAATGTTTTTAAACATGGTGTGGTCGCTGGCAGTTGGGTCATTAGGATTAGCGCCGATCCGCTCTGCGTAGTAGATCATAGTGGCAAAGATAAGGACACCAAGGGCGAGGAAGATGATGAGGAGGAAGAACTCATTTACGCTGGCACGCAGGGTGTGTCCAAGAACTCGCAGTCCGACAAAGTGACGAGTCAACTTGAAAATTCTGAGAATACGTACAAAGCGGACCACTCGAAGGAACCCCAGGACATCTTTTGCCGCTTTGGATGACAAACCACTGAGTCCCACTTCCAGATAAAAGGGTAAGATGGCTACAAAGTCAATTATGTTCAGCACACTTTTGACAAACTCCAGTTTATCAGGACTGAATGTCACTCGCACCAGGAACTCGAAGGTGAACCAGAGAACGCAGACGCCTTCCACATATGTGAGCGCTGGATCCGTCTCAATCTCATACTGAGGCACCAAATCGAGCACACTCTCATTCCTGAAAGCATCTGTCTTGTTGATGATGGTATTGAAGGCTTCATGAGTCTCCAGGCAGAAGGTGGTGATGGAGACCATGATAAAAAACAAAGAGGCAAAAGCCACAAACTGGGGAAAGAAAAACATAGAGAAAAAAATATTAGATGTTGCTGATACTGAACTAAAGGTCAACACTAGCCCTGCCCTTAGCCCCACCCTTTACACAGCTGTGGCTACACCCACAAACTGCTGTTTTTCAGATCTACCTGAAGGATGAGTTAGGTGGGAAATTAAGACAGTATACACATTTTCAGCGCTGAGTTGTGAGCATGCGGTGTCTGAATGAGAAGTAGATCGTCACAGCTGTTTGACAATGATAATAAATGTGTGCTAAAACAGATGAGTGTGTGTGAGATCAGTGTGAGAGGAAACAGTCGTCTGAAAATTTGCATAGAAAAGGCATCTCGCTAACATCGCACATGAGCCAATACAGCGAGGTCATGGAGAGACGGTGTGTGTGTGAGTCATAGAGCAGCCATCAGCCCACTCATTGGTTTAAAATTATTCTCACACACTTGCAAACTCATACTCACACACATGCTCTCTCCGTGTTAAACATACTCCACTACACTCCTCCAGTTAATGCAGTAATTATCACAGCTGCTTTCATCCTGACCAGAGCCTGACAGAAAACACATACACACACACACACACACATTTCCAGAAAGCTGAAGATGAAGCAGCCAGTGTAATTTACAAAAACGCTTCCAAACACTTTGTTTTTTAATGAAAAACATGTCCCATAATGCAGGATTTAGAACCCAGGTGTGACATCAGAACCTCGAAAGAGAGATCATTGCTCCTGGACAGATGCTGGGCATCTGTCTGTCTATCTTTTCCTGTCTTGTATTTATCTGTTTGTCTCTCTGTCTTTAGTCCACTGTGAGATGTACATGTGTAAACAGGCACTAATGATCTTGTTGCTCTTGTTAGCTTTAGATGTCTTTTGTGCACTTTGCAGTTAGCAAGGCTAATTCAACATACAAACACACACAGACACACACACACACGCACACACACACACACACATACACACTTACACACACTTGGGAGCATCTGATCTCGGCAGGGCGTTAGAAACAAGATGTGGTAACCTTGGTAACACTGGTTTAAGGCTTCACAAAATGCAGTGAGGCCATGATGATATCTTGAATATGTGTGAACATAAAACACAAAAAAGCCGCTCTTAGCATGCTAATTAAACACATGTTAATTAAACACATGCTAATGAAATAGCCTGAGCTCTTTTTATCTGCAAGATTTCATTCTCTGAGGACCGTCACAGATCTAGATTGTGTAATTACATGCAATACCACCTTGAAATACTACCTGAAATGCGTACTTTCTTTTCTCTCCCTATTTGTATTTATACATTGTACTGTGTATATACTGTTATTATAGTATGTTTATATCCTTTTTTATATATTTGCATTTTTTTAAATTTCTTTGTATATTATAATTTTTATTATTTGTATTCATTTCTTTGTTTTTATTTCTTTTTTATATATTTGCATTTATTTTTATTTCTTAATTTTGCTGCTGTAACATAGACATTTCCCCGCTGTGGGACGAATAAAGGTTTATCTTATCTTATGTAGATGAATGTAGATTTGAAAACAGAATAAGAATGATCAAGCTCAGGTTGCAAACACAAGAATTCATTTCAAACCTTTAAACCACTTAATTCCAAACTACAACCCAACCCTTTTTCTGGACTATACACCTCTCCCACCAGACTATATACCTCTTCACACAGACTAAACACCTTTCACCCAGATTATACACCTCTTACCCCCCCAGACTATACACCTTTCGCTCCCCAGACTGTACACCTCTCAACCTCCACACTAAACACCACTCAACCCCCAGACTATACACATTTTACCCTACAGACTATAAATTAATTTAATTCATGTTTATTTGTATAGCGCTTTTAACAATGAACATTGTCTCAAAGCAGCTTTACACAGATAATGTGGTGATAAAATATTCTGTGATGTTCTTTATAAGTAAGTTTGTCCCTGACTGTGGTGAAGGAAAAACTCCCCGAGATGGCATACGGAAGAAACATTGAGAGGAACCAGACTCAACACGGAACCCATCCTCATCTGGGTGCCACCGAATGTCCATTTATTGCAGATATACGATGTTGTGGGGTACAGTGATGGTGATCAGAAGCAAACTGTAGTTCTGAGTCAATGTAGCAAACTGTTGACATTAACTACAGTCCAAATACATTCTCAAAGCTCCTGTTCTTACTCCGGAATTTCATAGAACCACCCTAGGCGTTGATGAGAAACCATCCCCAGCCGGACAGAGTGGCCTCCAATCGAAGAGAACACTATCCAGTGACAGGCCTGGACGAAGTGGGAAGATCCATGGAGGGAAGAGGGGCAGTGATCACTGGAACATCAGGATATACACCTATATACCTCTCACCCCCAGACTATATACCTCTTAGCACCCAGACTATACACCTCTCCCCCCCAGACGTTACACCTCTCACCACCCAGACTATACACCTTTTACCCTCCACACTATACACCTCTCCCCCAAACGATACACCTCTCACTCCCCCAGACTACCGTAATTTCCGGACTATTAAGCACACCCAAAAATAAGCTGCACCCACTGAATTTTACAAAGATTTTTATTTTGAAGATAAATAAGCCGCACCTGTCTATAAGCCGCAGTGTATAACACTGAAACTAATTAACTTTACACAGGCTTTAACGAAAGACAGTGTCTGTTACACGGTGTAACGGGTGAAATATGTTGTGGCTCCTTTAACCCTGCTGCCGCATTTGTCCGGTATTACTGCATGTGCGAGACCGAGGATTATGTCCTTGTTATTTTCTGGTGCTCATTGCTGTTGCCAGGAAAAATAAAAAAGCACGAGTTTTGGAAACCTGTCTGTGCTTATATGATTTCTGTTGCAACTGGAATTAGCGAGCTCTCCCTTCACCCAGACTTCAACGCGTTACAACGGCTTGTATCTAAACAGTAGCCTACCAAGAAAAGTCATTGTTCACTGTCTTCCACAACAATTTCTCTCGGGAGTTTATCTTTTGGCATCGTCATGCGTTTAAAAATCACCATCGGTGAAGCTTTTTTTCCTTATGCTGTGCAGCTCAGAACACAGGTGAAGTATTTTTTTTCATGCCCGGTTGTTTTCAGCGTGACGAATGATCCACATTTCCTGTTGACAGTTCGAGTGAGCGGCAGGTCAAACGTCAGAGGAACCGCATCCATATTTATGATGTGGTGCGGCCCGATTCAGTGGGAGCGCAATTTAATATAAAGAATTTCATTGATTCACCTGAACGCGTTTAG
This sequence comes from Silurus lanzhouensis, assembly GCA_039877035.1. Classification (NCBI taxonomy): domain Eukaryota; kingdom Metazoa; phylum Chordata; class Actinopteri; order Siluriformes; family Siluridae; genus Silurus; species Silurus lanzhouensis. The sequence goes on from JBCEWE010000772.1 coordinate 42,860, forward strand.
CAATTTTAGCCTCGGCACCAGCACGTAGGACAGAGGAGCTCTGGGTGGCTCTGAGGCCAAGGCCATAGAACCTGACAAAGGTGAGCGGGGTGGACCAACCCGCAGCGTCACAGACGTCCCGGAGTGACACTCCAGCGTACCCGGCCACAGAGGCTGCCACAGTCCGGTGGAGTGAGCCCTAACCCCGATCGGAGCGGGGACCAGGAATCGCAGCCAAACAGCTGCACCGACCACCTCCAAGGACTTGTCCTGTGGAGATAAGCACCCAGTGTTTGCACTGGACACAGCCGGGCCTTGTAACCCCTGGTCGGGGGCTATAAAGAGAGGAGGGCAGAATGCCTGTAACATGACACATCGTGTGGGAGCACCCAGCCTCGGGGAACTCCAGGCAGGACAAGGCAACTGCCAAGTCCCAGACAGGCACTCTGAGTCGCGTCCCGGGCCTCAGCCTCCGGGCGGCGCGGAGGAAAAGTTTTACCAATGGGACCTACCCAGCGAACACGGAAACCCTCAGGGTTGAAGGGGTTAACCCTGCGGCAAACTGTACCTGCAAAAACTCCAGAACTGAACCAACCGGGCAGTGAACTGGGTTCAAGTCATGGTGCTCACACCGTGACGTGAACAGTTGCCATCGTGCGGCGTACGACCTCCTCGTGGAGGGAGCTCTGGAGTGGAGAAGGGCCTTTACTACCTCGGTAGAAAGAACAGCCGCTACGAACCATGCCCCCTCAGGGGCCACAGCCTCCACAACTCCGGGCAGGGGTGAACCAGGGTTCCGCCCGCCATCGTGGTGCTACCAGGAGGAGAGAGACTCCCTCCCGGCGAACTCATTCCAGAACTCCCGAGAGCAGCGCGATCGGGTAGCCTCGGCCAAGACCGTCCCACGGCAGCCCATGGTCTCGACAGGGCGTCTGCTCAGACATCCAACCATCCCGGAAAGTAAACGTAAAATGAGAGGAGTTCATCCCGGGACCACAAGAGCACAACACATCCCGTTCTCTCAGGACTGGGAGGAAGTGTTGTCACCCCAACAACACTGCCAGCATCTCCCGGCAACCTATGTGCCACGAGAGACGTGGGTTGCTCCACAGACCCTGGGTGGAGTGGCCACTCATGACTGCTCCCTACTCCGTGAGGGAAGCGTCCGTCGTTAGCGTTACGCGACAACAAGGAGTCCCTAAAACGGGGCCTCGGGACAGAACATAGGATCCTTCCATGCAACCAAGGCTCAAAGGGCACACCGCGAGACCTTGATGGTACGATACAGACTCCCTTTGGGGGAGAACCCTCCTGCCCCGGAGCCACCACTGGAGGGGCCTCATGCAGAGAAGGCCGAGTGGTAATACACTGGATGCTGCCTCCATGAGACCCAGCAGCCTCTGGAACTGCTTTACAGTGACTGGCTGGCCTGCTCCTACCCTCCTGACTGCGGTGAGGATGACTACAAACCGGGCGGGAGACAACCGTGCCCGCAACCCGGCCGAGTCCCCAACACACCGAGAAAGTGGTTCTCTGAGCTGGAGAAAGTACACTCTACCAGTCTGATCATAAATCTTTAAACAATGCAGAACACTGGAGAGTGAGAACTAACATGAGCACTGGAGTATAAGATTATGAGTGATGTTCTTTCTACAGTCTTCTACAGTTATTTGAGGTTATAAAACTAAACTCCACATGTAGCGGGATCCAATTGGCACTGGTATGTTGCTAGATGGTACAGGATGTTTGCGGGGTCGGCATCTACTTCTAAAAAGGTCCACAATCTTCATGAGGTGGGACACGACTGGAGCTGGCACAACAAAGTAGTTGCTGTTCATGATATTAACAGCACAAGTTGATAATGTGCATGTGATCAGATGTTCTGGAGCACAAGGTTATGATATGTGATGTGTGTTATGTGTAGGCTTTGCTAAAAAAGATACGTCTTTAATCTGCACTTAAACTGGGAGAGTGTGTCTGAACCCCGAACACTGTCAGGAAGACTATTCCAGAGTTTGGGAGCTAAATGGGAAAATGCTCTACTGCCTTTAGTAGACTTTGCTATTCTAGGAACTACTAGAAGTCCTGAGTTTTGAGATCTCAGGGAGCGTGACGGATTGTAGCGTGTTAGAAGACTGGAGAGATACATGGAGATAAACCATTTAGTGGTTTGTAGGTAAGTAACAAAAGTTTGTAGTCAATTAAAAACTTAACAGGAAGCCAGTGTAGGGATGAGAAGATTGGGGTTATGTGATCATATTTTCTTGACCTTGTGAGAACTCTGTCTACTGCATTCTGAACTGACTGAAGCTTGTTTATTAATGATGCAGGACATTCACCTAGTAATGCATTACAATAGTCCAGTCTGGAGGTCATGAACAAATGGACGAGCTTCTCTGCATCAGATATAGACGTTTCTTAGCTTTGTAAAATTTCTAAGGTGGAGGAAGCCTGTTTTTGTAATATGGGTGATATGATTTTTAAAAGACTAATTGTTGTCTAAAGTAACGCCCAGGTCTTTAACTGTTGAACTGTTGAACTACTATAGTATCTAGTATTTATAGTTCTAAATGCAGGTTAAAATGCTGGAGCTTCTGTCTCTTAGAGTATTTTGCCGCCAGTGTATACACCCTCCTTTAAAGTATTCCCATTTTTCCCAGACTATACACCCTCCTCCAGAGTATACTCCTTTCTTCAAGATTATACATGTATACACACTCCTCCACAGTAAACACGTTTCTCTTAGAGCAGACCTGGACATTTTACTGCATCAGTTCGTAGTAAAGGTGTAACAGCGCCACCTATTAATTTGTGATAGGTGAACAAAATACAATCACATGACTTTTATTTTGAAGGCTACTATTGTTTTTCTTTATTAACGTCATCAGTGCGCTTATGCACATCAGTGAATGTGTTGGACAGCTTCCAAAATATTTACTCGTAGCAGTCAAATATGTCAACTAACGTTAAAAAAGAGAAATTGACACAGAATAAAGATATCCAGATCCAAATCCAGATACAGATCCTCTCTCAGCGATGATCATTTGTGTGCTGTCCTTCACATATTCACCTCAGATATTTAATCTGGCTTCAGTGCACATGTTCAAGCCCGAAAAAGGCTAGATTTTTCTCACTGAACACTAAAAGAACCAAGGTAAACCAAACAAAAAAAACCTGGGTGCAGATATTTATTTTTTTATGTGGTGTTTGTCTTTGAAAATGTCTTCTTCTTCTTATTTTTCTTCTTCTTCTTCTTTTGGCTTCTCCCATTAGGGGTCACCACAGTGGATTATCCGTCTCCATACCCCCCTGTCCTCTACATCTGCCTCTTTCAAACCAACTACCTGCATGTCCTTCTTCACCACATCCATGAACCTCCTCCTTGGTCTTCCTCTTTTCCTCTTCCCTGGTGTCTCCATCCTCAGCATTCTCCTACTGATATACCCCATGTCCCTCTTCTACACATGTCCAAACCATCTCAATCTCACCTCCCTCACCTTGTCTCCAAAACGTCCTACATGCGCTGTCCCTCTAATAAACTAATTTCTAATCCTGTCTATTTTCGTCACTCCCAACAAACATCTCAACATCTTCAGCTCTGCTACCTCCAGCTCCACCTCCTGTCTTTTACTCAATGCCACTGTCTGTAATCCATACAACATCTCAGGTCTCACCACAGTCCTATAAACTTTCCCTTTCACTCTCACAGATACTCTTCTATCACAAATCACTCCTGCTATCACTCTTCTCCACCCACTCCACCCTGCCTGCACTCTTTTCTTCACTTCTCTAACACACTCTCCATTACTTTACACTGTTGACTCCAGGTACCTGAACTCCTTCACCTTCTCCACTTCTTCTCCCTGCAACCGCACCCCTCCACTGCCCCCCCTCTCATTCACACACATGTATATACTCCTACTGATTTTCATTTCCCTTCTCTCCAGCGTGTACCTCCACCTCTCCAGGCTCTTCTCCACCTGCTCTCTACTCTCACCACAAATCAAAATATCATCTGCAAACATCATAGTCCACGGAGACTCCGTCAACCTGTCCATCACCACTGCAAAGGGGAAAGGGCTCAGAGCCAATCCTTGATGCAGTCCATCCTCCACCTTGAATCAGTCTGTCGTTCCTACTGCACACTTCACTGCTGTCACACTGTTCTCATACATATCCTGCACCACCCTCACATACTTCTCTGACACACCAGACTTCCTCATACAATACCACAACTCCTCTCTTGGCACCCTGTCGTACGCCTTCTCTAAATCCACAAATACACAATGCAATTCCTTCTGTCCTTCTCTATACTTCTCCATCAACATTCTCAAAGCAAATAATGCGTCTGTGGTGCTCTTCCTCAGCATAAAACCATACTGTTGCTCACAGATGATCACCTCTTCTCTCAGCCTGGCTTCCACTACTCTTTCCCATAACTTCATGGTGTGACTGATCAACTTAATTCCCCTGTAGTTACTGCAGGTCTGCACATCTCCCTTATGCTTAAAGATCAGTACCAGCACACTCCTTCTCCATTCCTCAGGCATCTTCTCACCTTCCAGAATCCTCTTAAACAATCTGGTTAAAAACTAGACTGCATCTCTCCTAAACATCTCCATTCTTCTATTTCATCTGGTCTAACCGACTTTCCACTTTTCATCCTCTTAATCGCTGCTCTCACTTCCTCCTTACTAATCCTATCCACTTCCTGCTTCACATCTCCACACTATCCAACCTTCTCTCTCTCTCATTTTCCTCATTCATCAGCTGCTCAAAATACTCCCTCCATCTTCTCAACACACTCTCCTCACTAGTCAACACATTTACATCTCCATCCTTTATTGCTCTAACTTGCAGCACATCCTTCCCAACTCAGTTCCTCTGCCTGGACAATCGCTCCTTTTCTCCTTCCTTAGTGTCCAACCTCTCCTACAGCTCCTAATATGCCTTTTCCTTGGCTTTTGCCACATCCCTCTTTACCTGCTGCTGCATCTCCTTGTTCTCCTGCCTACTTTTCTCATCACTCTGTCTATCCCACTTCTGTTTCTCCAACCTCTTTCTCCTTCTGCTCTCCTGCACTTCCTCATTCCACCACCAAGTCTCTTTGTCTTGATTTCTATTTCCAGAAGTCACACCAAGTACATTTTTACCCTGTTGACTAACGATAACTGTGGTGGTCGTTGGTAACCCGGGCCTCGACCGATCCGGTAGGAAATTCTGATTCATGATCTGTATATTTTAGGAGTCGCCTCCAATCAATGATGACACTATCTAGGGGCATTATATATGTAATTCTTTCTTTCACATTTTCTCACTGTAATATTTAATTTACTGTTTCTTATATTGGGATATTATACTGTAAACCATTCCAATTTCTCATGTGGGCCTTTTGGAAAAATAATTGCCCACCCCTGTCTTAGAGTATACGCCATCATCCAGAGTATTCCCTCTCCTCCTATGCTCACTTCAAAGCTGCCACTAACCGCACAAACAGCATGCACTCTGAGAGAGCCGGAGAGCATGACATCTCGAAACATGACGTGAGAAGGGCATTTAGGAGAATGAATACCAGAAGGGCAGCAGGACCAGATGGCACACCCCTTTCTCTTAGAGTATACACCATCCTCCAGAGTATACCTCTTTCCTAAAGTATATATATATATTTCATAAAGTATAGGCCTCTCCTGTTAGAGTACAGACCTATCCCCTATAGTTCAAACCTCTCTCCTGACATTATACCCTTTTTCCTTCATAGTATAGACCCTCACCTTGAAATATAGACCTCTCCTATCAGAGTATAGACTCTCTTCGTAGAGTGTAGATTTCTGCCATCAGAGTATAAACCTTGCCTCTTAGAGAATTCAGATTTCTTTGTTTTTATGCATCTGACATGTAAAGATAAAGAAGCTTTTCAGTTTAATATATATATTTTTTTAATTTCAGTTCTTTCTCTACGTAGGAACATGCTGTTTTCTGAACTTTACCTGGATTATTGTGGACGCATCATCAGGGTTCAGCTTTACTAACCTCAGCACACACAAGAGAATGTGTATAAATAATTCTTTTCAATATTTTTTTAATTTAAATTCAGTGTAGCAATAAGGAGGCGCTCTGAGAAAGAGAATGTTTACTAGTGTGTACTTGTGTGTTCTTTGTTGTATTTAGCAGTGACACTATGAATAACATTAGCACAGATGCTAATCACAGAAAATACTGAGATTTTTCCTGAATCAGTGACTCACTGCCCAAATTTATAATGTGTGTGTGTGTGTGTGTGTGTGTGTGTGTGTGTGTGTGTGTGTGTGTGTGTGTGTGTGTGTGACCTTTTGCCAATCCTCTCAGGCTTCCCAGTGCTGTACATATGGTAGCCACACAAGACATGTATTCGTGTGCTCTTTCTCTCTCTCACACACACACCATCCAACCAGATAGAAAATTTACCAATACATCATGTTAATGTGACATCATATGTGTATGTGTGTATGTGTGTGTTATCCACAGGTGGTTCAGAAACTTGCCACTATTAACAACAGAAGTTTGATGAATGACATACTCCTTGAGTCGAAATCCGAAGTAGGTCAATAAGTGTGTGTGTGTGTGTGTGTGTGTGTGTGTGTGTGTGTGTGTGTGTGTGTGTGTAGCTTTTTAGCTTCCCTGATAGCATTCCCATGTTTGTTGAAACACTCACACACACTTTATTTCACTTTCATTCACTTCACTTTGGAGAAGCTTGCTGTCACTCTGCTCCTGGTGCCTGGAGAGTGTTAGTCATGAGAGGAAGGAGGACACTAATCCACACAGAAGCTCCACAAAAACATCAAAAAGACCAACAAAAAATACACGAGATACACATAACAAAGATAAACACAGGAAAGTGAAACACACAACAAATAATAACACGAAAATCCTTAACAACAACAACAACAATAACACAAATATACACCACAACACAACCACAACAACAACAGCAACAGCTCACAACAAACACAAAGCAAAGCAAAGCAAACACACACACACACACACACACACACACACACACACACACACACACACACACACACAAAAAACATCAATCTGTCTGTCAGTGAATATGTATAAGCACAGAAGGGGATTTTGTGTGTGTGTGTGTGTGTGTGTGTGTGTGTGTGTGTGTGTGTGTGTGTGTGTGTGTGTGTGTGTGTGTGTTAGAAGGATGAGGACCAAGGAAATGACAGGAGATGCAAATAAATACAGATGGAGAAATACTGACACTGAATACAATCAGTACACACACACACACACACACACACACACACACACACACACACACACACACACACACACACACACCATGTGATGGATTTCTGTTTGTCTGCTCTGAGCTCCACACATGTATAAATAGAATATGAGACATTCACATAGCTGGTCTCAATAATTTAGTGTTACTTTAATGAGAGAGAGAGAGAGAGAGAGAGAGAGAGAGAGAGAGAGAGAGAGAGAACATGAATGAATGCTGTTTAAAATTATTATATTTTGTTTTCCGTGCAGATCGCGAGCAGGAACTGAGTGTGTGAAATGTCACATGAATGTTATTTCAATTTAATTCATGTTTATTTGTGTTGCACTTTTAATAATGAACATGGTCTCAGAGCAGCTTTACACAGATAATGTGGTGATAAAGATGAAGATGTTCTTTATAAGTGTAAGTTTGTCCCTGATGAACAAGTCGGTGGAGACTGTGGTGAAGAAAAAACTCCCTAAAATGCAGAAGGAAGAAACCTTGAGAGGAACCAGACTCAAGAGGGAACCTCATCTTCATCTGGGTGCCACCAAATGTCCATTTATTACAGATAAATGTTGCTGAGGTGCAGTGATGGAGATCAGAGCAAACTGTAGTCCTGAGTCAGTGTAGCAGAACATTAGCTACAGTCCAAATCCCCAGCTGCACAAAGTCGCAGACTTTGGACGAAGCAGTGGCGGGACCAATGACATCACGTAAAATCACATCAGCAGTTTATTCACTGTCATCTGTACTTATCTTCTTGGACTGTTCAGCAGAATTTGACACAGTCAACCACAATATTCTCTTATCTACATTTAGGAGCCTTGTATCCATGGAACAGCGAGGGGATCCACATCTGCCCCATGCAGACTCTCCACTGGTGTCCCACAAGGCTCGGTACTCGGCATACTTCACAGACATATCTTCATGGATGAGTGCTTATCAACTAAAACTCAACCCCAGCAAAACAGAACTGCTGGTCATCCCAGGTGATTCATCTCCAGGTCAAGATCTCTGAACAGCTCTTAATGACTCTTTGCTCTCCCCTTCAGCCACTGCTCGTAACCTCGGGGTAACTATGGACAATCACCTGTCCTTCTTCTCAAATGTTGCTAACGTGGCTAGTTCTTGTAGTCCAAGATGGCGGCGCGGCAGTAGCTCGCAGCGGCCGCTCCGGACCCAAAATGGTGCTAATTTCATTTTGTAGCCCGTCTTACACAACACATGGACATCGGAGCAACCGGTGTCCCTGAGTACAACCGCAAAACCCTGAAAGAACTCAGAAACAACCCAAACAACACAATTAATGATGACCTGTGGCAGAAGCTACGCGACCTCAGCATGCTTTGAGAACCAGGCCTCCAGACCTCGGCATCGCCTGCGGGTGCTAATGCTAGGCTAAAAGCTAACCCTAGCCGGCCCCGAAATGCAGTTCTGTGCGGTAAGACTCGCGGCGGCGGTCTGTGCGTTTACATTAACACGGAATGGTGTAAGAACTCTGTGCTTGTTTATACCTACTGCTCATCGCTGTTGGAGTTTATTGTTGTGAGATGTAGACCTTTTTATTTACCACGGGAATTCACCACTGCTATTGTGCTCGAAGTGTACATACCACCTAGCGCTAATGCTAAGGAAGCGCTCAGCGTGCTCTGCGGGACCATTAGCGAACCTCAAAACACACACCCTGACGGATTATTTATAGTTGCCGGAGATTTTAATCACGCAAATCTCAGGACTGTGCTTCCCAAATTCTATCAGAATGTGGACTTTGCAACCAGAGGAGAAAACACGCTGGATGTTGTTTACACAAACATCCAGGGCGCATACCGGGCGAAGCCCCGCCCCCACCTCGGGTACTCAGACCACATTTCTGTTATGTTGATTCCAGCATACAGACCACTCAGCAGGTGTTCAAGACCAGCTCGAAAACAAGTGAGAACCTGGCCAGCAGGATCCATGTCTGCTCTCCAGGACTGTTTTGAGTGCACTGACTGGGACATGTTCAGGGAAGCTGCAACCAATGGCGATTTCATCAACTTGGAGGAGTACACATCAACAGTGACCAGCTACATCGACAAGACGGCCTTAAAAACAGCAAGGGCCAAACTGTCCCGTGCCATCAGAGAGGCGAAGCGCGCACATGCCAAGAGAATCCATGGCCACTTCCAGGACAGAGGAGACACCTGGCGCATGTGGCAGGGCATCCAGGCGATCACAAATTATAATACAACACCACCTGCTTGTGACCGTGACGCCTTCCTTTCCTGATGTGCTGAACGACTTCTACACCCGGTTCGAGGTGCAGAACAACATGGTGGCGAGGAATACCATCCAGCCTCCCAGTGACCAGGTGCTCTGTCTAACCACAGCTGAAGTGAGGAAAACTCTATGCAGAGTTAACCCACAGAAGACTGCTGGACCAGACAACATTCCTGGCAGAGTGTTAAGGGAATGTGCAAAACAGCTAGCGGATGTCTTTACCGACATCTTCAACATCTCCCTGAGCAGCGCCACTGTTCCTACGTGCCTCAAGAGGATGACCATCATTCCTGTGCCGAAGAAGTCTTTTGTCTCCTGCCTCAATGACTATCGTCCCGTTGCACTCACACCCATCATGATGAAGTGCTTCGAGAGGCTCGTCATGAGGCACATCAAGACCCAGCTTCCCCCCGCACTGGACCCCCATGCAGTTTGCATATCGTCCAAACCGCTCCACGGACGATGCCAACTCCACAACCCTCCATCTGGCCCTCACCCATCTCAATAACAAGGACACTTATGTAAGGATGCTGTTCATAGACTTCAGTTCAGCATTCAACACAATCATTCCTCAGCACCGGATCGAGAAGCTGAGCTTACTGGGCCTGAACACCTACCTCTGCAACTGGATCCTGGACTTTCTGACTGAGAGACCTCAATCAGTACGGATCGGGAACAGCATCTCCAGCACCACCACACTGAGCACTGGAGCCCCTCAGGGCTGTGTGCTTAGTCCACTGCTGTTCACTCTGCTTACTCACGACTGTGCACCAACGCACAGCTCGAATCACATCATCAAATTACCCGGTGACACGACCGTGGTGGGTCTCATCAGCAAGAACGACGAGTCAGCATACAGAGAGGAGGTGCAACGTTAACAGCCTGGTGTGGAGCCAACAACCTGTCTCTGAACTTCGACAAAACTTAAGAGATGGTTGTTGACTTCAGGAGAACACAGAGTGACCATTCTTCACTGATCATCGATGAGATCGCCAAGAGCACCAAATTCCTTGGTGTTCATCTGGCGGACAACCTCACCTGGTCACTTAACACCAGCTCCATCACCAAGAAAGCCCAGCAGCGTCTCTACTTCCTGAGAAGGCTGAGGAAAGCTCATCCCCTCCCCCCCCCCCCCATCCTGACCATGTTCTACAGAGGGACCATTGAGAGCATCTTCAGCAGCTGCATCACTGCCTGGTTTGGGAACTGCACCGTCTCGGATCGCAAGACCCTACAGAGGATAGTGAGGAGAGCTGAGAAGATCATCGGAGTCTCTCTCCCCTCTATCATGGACAGTTACACCACACGCTGCATCCGCAAAGCACACAGCATTGTGGACGACCACACACACCCGTCACACACACTTTTCACCCTTCTACCATCAGGAAAACGGTTCCGAAGCATTCGGGACGTCACATCAAGACTGTGCAACAGTGCAGTTTTTTCCCGCAAGCCGTCAGGCTCCTGAACAAACATCTGAACTGAACTCTCTCTCACACACACACACTCATACACACACTTACACACAATTGTGTGACTGATCTGTACAAACTGGACTTAACACACATCATACACTTTGCACACTTCATACTGTTTGCTCAATATTCTGTCCAAATCCTTTGGTCACTGTTCAGTTTATTTTGATTGCTGCTATTATTGAATTGCACAATTCTGTTTACATTTTTCTGCTACTGTGCACCTTATTCTGCCACGACAGGTTTTACTGGCGGAGCTATTGCTGTTTTTATTTTTATATTTTGTGTATTGTGTATTGACCTGCACTGTCCTGTGTTGTCTTTTGCACTGTTTGCACCAGTTGCACACATGCACTTTATGTGGTGAGGTTCTTAGTTCCTGGCTCTGTGTTCTTCTGTTCTGTGACTGTTGTTTTATGTTGCTTTATGTAGCACCTGGGTTCAGGAGGAACGTTGTTTCATTTCACTGTGTACTGCATCAGCTATATATGGATGATATACAATAAAAGCTTCTTGACTCTTGACTTGTCGATTTCTCTGAAACATCAGAAGGAATAGATCATGTCTCTCCACACAGGCTGCCCAGGTGCTTGTTCAGTCTCTTGTCATTTCAAGACTGGACTACTGCAGCTCTCTGCTGGCAGGTCTTCCCCTGAACGCTATTCATCCACTGCAAATGATCCGAAATGCAGCTGCAGCTGTTCAATCCAAGCCCAAGTTCTCATACACCACCCCACTGCTGCTCCTCCACTGGCTTCCAGTAGCTGCACGTATCAGATTCAAAACACTGATGTTTGCCTACAAGGTCAAAAATGGACCAGCACCATATTAATTCAGTGACCTCATCACATCTCACACTGCACCACGCTGTCTGAGATCCTCCAGCACTGCTCCACTGGTACCACCTTCTCTCAGAATGAGAGGTAAGTACACTTCAAGGCTCTTCTCTGTTCTGGCACCGAGGTGGTGGAATGAACTTCCCCCTTTGATAGTGTAACTACTAGCTCGTGGTCTCTTTTTTTGTTAGTTTTTTCTCTTTCTTTTTGTATTTATACATTGTGTTGTGTATATACTGTATACTGTATTATGTCTCTATTCTTTTATATATTTGCACATTTCTGTTTCTTTGCTGCTGTAACAGAGAAATTTCCCCGCTGTGGGACCAAAAAAGGTATATCTTATCTTATCTTATCTTATATGTCTGTACAGTGTACAAAGTATCTGGCTACAAGTGATCGGTGAAGACCTTCCTCTTCCTGAAACACAACTTAGTTATTTCCCAAGTTTGCTTTGTATAAATTAAAATTTATATTTATTGTACATTGCTCTGTACACAGACGTTTGCTAAATGTCGAAATGTAAATATATTACAAAGGAATCAACTCCTAGAGTGCAGAGTGTTCTGACATCACACGATTTGTTGGTTCAGGGTTAGGGATAGGGTTTATGTTAGGGCCACCACCACTCTGCTCCTCTGCCAAACTGAATCCCTTGCTACACTGCCCCCACCACACTCCCATACTACCCCCTGTCCTCTCACCTTACTGCCCCTTGCTACATTACCCACTCTGCCAAAACCGGACCCCCACCACACTCCCACATATCCCCCTGCCAATATACCACCATGCCACACTATACCCAAACTGCCTTATCTGCCAACCTGCCCCCTGCCACACCCCTTCACCACCACCACACTTCCCTTACAACACTACCCTGGCCCCTCTACCCCTTTCCAGACTGTCCCCACTACACTGCCCCCTGCCCCATACAAAAGAATGTAAAATAGAGGTATTTCCAGTGGCTCTCTCAGATATCTGCAACATTATTTGTAATGGTCTCAGAAGTCTCTCCATCACTAGGACATGGAACTTCATCAGATGTTTCAGCAGCGAGAATACAAACCAAACTTTCCTAATTTTACAAGTAAAAATTCCAGGATTCCTGGAGTGTCTTATCGTATAAAACACTGTTAGTGTTAAGATGGTTCTCACACTGGTGCTCTTAACACATCCCTATGTTGTGTGTTCAGTGTCTATAGGATCTATACGATGTGAGTATGTGAGGTATACGGAATGTCTTTGTCTGGGCTCACACATCTGTGGTTATTATGTCTTCTTACCCAATCAGGAACAGTTTTAGCTCAGGTTTTTCCAGTGTGTATAAATATATATTTGTAAGTTATCTGCATTAAACTAAAGAAAACATTTGCGCCATGCTGTGTGCTGTGATTCTTTCCTGATCAGAAAAGGCACCATGGGCAGATGAGTAGATCACATGGGAAACCTCTCCAAGAATGAAGTTTTGTTTGGGCATGATAAAAATCTAACAAACACCTCATCTCGTTCGCTCAGGGCTTTAAACACCTATTAACACACACACACACACACACACACACACACACACACACACACACACACACACTGTCTCTTTCCATCTGTCTTCTCATGCTATTAATAATAATCCAGTGTGAGGAGAAAAGATGGAGGAGCCATCATCCAGAAACACTTCTCCAAATTACCCATAATTCCTCAAAAAAATATCTCCATACATCATTCATTAGCTCATTTCACACACACACACACACACACACACACACACACACACACACACACACACATATACACTCTCTCTCTCTCTCTCTCACACCACACACACACACACACACACACACACACACACACACACACACACATACACTCTCTCTCACACACACACACACACACACACACACACACACACACACACACACACACACACACACACACATAGTTTTACTCACATAAGCACAGCTGCATAAACAGAAATAGAAACAGTGATAAGAATCTCCCAGACAATGTCTGTCTATGTGTCTGTCTGCCTGTCTGTCCTTATGCCTGTCTGTCTATGTGTCTGTCTGCCTGTCTGTCTGTCTGTCTGTCTGTCTGTCTGTCTGTGCTGCATGTTACTCAGCTGATTGTAATCAGAGTAAAATTGGTATATTGTTGATTTTGTGTTTTGAGGAGAACAATGAGAGGTGATGATAAAAAACCTGCACACAACTCATCAATTAAATTTACACTATTCTCTCCTGATGTTCTATTTCACTGAAAAATGCAAATGAGGCGAGGTAAGCAGAGGAACAAGCAGAGAAACTATCAGAGGAACTCCTGCTCCTGAAGAACTCCTGCTCCTGAGGTCCCAGTGACCAGTGTTCCTGTCTCTTTTCTCTCTTCAGATCAGTCTGATGCATGTCAACATCCTACCTCTGGATGTGGTTCTCTTTAGCGGGAGACACTGTACAGATGGAGATGGTTCCACAATAACAGTCTAAAGATCCCTAAAGTGACTGAGCAACTCAAGAACTTTGAGGATGGATTTGGACTGTAATTAATATCTACAGTCTGCTACAATGTGCTCAGGACCACAGTTTGCATGAACACCTCTGCATGTAAACATCATCACTGAATGGTTTATAAACTCAACACTGATGGAACTGTAATGATGGACATTTGGTGCTGAGGATGAAGAGAAGATTTTAATTGCTCTCAATGTTTCTTCAGCATACCATCTCAGGTAGTTTTTAATTCACCATAGTCACCATTAGATCACTAATTAGGGACAAACTATAGATTATTTTATAGAACTTTATAACCACTTTATCTGTGTAAAGCTGCTTTTTCTGAGATGCAGACAAGTGTGTACACAATGGTATCCATCTTACCATCCTCTGTGTGTGTGTGTGTGTGTGTGTGTGTGTGTGTGTGTGTGTGGGGGGTGGGGGGGGGGGGAGTCAGGGTCAGTAAATCTTCTCTGCTGGTCTAAATCAGAAGCACTGATCTACATTTACAACCCAAACTCTAATATTGTATGAATTTCTTCCATCAGTTTCTTCTCTTCATGTGGGAGTGTTTCTCTCGGCTGCACTGCTTCAGTACGTGGATGTGGATGTAGATTTTTTGTGCAATCAGATTTCAGCCTCTATGTGCTGCCATGTGAATCTAATCTCCCCAGAACCTTCAGAATCAGTACTGCTGGACTTTTACCATCGAGAATATTACCAACAGCTCTGTTTCTTTATCCAATCAGATTTCAGATTCTCCTCACAGAGCAGATCACTGGCTCAGAATAGCGTCAGCACTGTTCCGTCCTCTGATTGGTTGTTCAGAGGGAAACTGTTACAGCCGAGTTCGACTGGTAAAACACGTGTGTCGCTCTGCACACGTTCATACATCTGAGTTACACTTTTGAGTTAGACTTTTTTTACACCTACAGAGGAAGAGAAATTGATTTTGGTCTCAGACACTTAAAATCCATTGTGAAGAAAAGCGAGACATGGTGAGGAGGTCACCAACCTTGAAGCTCGCTAGCGTGTCTCAGCGCGGGAAAGGGTTTGTTCTCCACTTCCAGACCAGTGAATACGAGCGGTACTACTGGATTACAGCCTCTGGGGGGCGCTGCACATTATGAGTCTGCATCTCTGGTGATTGGGTTGTGTTTTATTTACATTTTAATGTTTTTGTGATGTTATTAGACAAATATTGATTGTGAACTGCTCCAGATGTTGTAGGTGCACAGTTGTGGTTGTAGTGTGGAGGTTTGGAGTGTAACTGGGTTTGTTGTTTTAGTAAAATGTTCTTCACCCTCTATATGTGAAACGTCTCTCTGTAATGCAGCGTGTTGTTATATTGTGTGTTTGTATTGTATTGATGGTTTCTATAATTGTGATGTGATGGTGGTGTATTAAGAGGTGGATTAGGTTGAGTACGTCCTCACTGAAGGTCCAGGTACCAAATACACGGCCCACCACTGGTGTGGGGTGTGTGTGTGTGTGTGTGTGTGTGTGTGTGTGTGTGTGTGTGTGTGTGTGTGTGTGTATGCATGTGTGAGATGTCATAAGTTTGTTTGATGAAACA
This sequence comes from Silurus lanzhouensis, assembly GCA_039877035.1. NCBI lineage: Eukaryota > Metazoa > Chordata > Actinopteri > Siluriformes > Siluridae > Silurus > Silurus lanzhouensis. The sequence continues at coordinate 58,729 of JBCEWE010000772.1, forward strand.
AAGTTGAAGTTTATGAGCAGATGAATCAATTAATACAAACTCAAAGAGAAAGAGAGATGGAAGGAGAGAGGGAGAGAAAGAGAGAAAAGCAGGGAAGGAGGGAAAGAGGAACGTTAAAAGGATGAAGATTTTGTGATGTTTCTGTTGAGTTACAGGAGAACAACTGAGACAGGGATGAGGGACAGAATGATCTTCAAACACTCTGCATTTTGGGGAATTAATGATTGGGTAAGTGAGTGAGTGAGAGAGAGAGAGAGAGAGAGAGAGAGAGAGAGAGAGAGAGAGAGAGAGAGAGAGAGAGAATGGAAGACAACAAAACAGAGAAAGAGACAGCGAGACAAACAGTGAGACAGTAAGACAGACAGTGAGACAGACAGTAGGACAAACACTGAGACAGTAAGACAGACAGGGGGACAAACAGTGAGACAGACAGTAGGCAGACAAACAGTGAGACAGTAAGACAGACAGGGGGACAAACAGTGAGACAGACAGGGGGACAAACAGTGAGACAGACAGTAGGCAGACAAACAGTGAGACAGTAAGACAGACAGGGGGACAAACAGTGAGACAGACAGTAGGCAGACAAACAGAAATAATGTGAGACAGACAGTAAAATCAATTGTGGCTCTGAATGAAAGGCAGCAATGAGCAATCGAGTTGCCATGGGAACAGTCTTAAAGCAGCATCCTTAGACGTGTGTGTGTGTGTGTGTGTGTGTGTGTGTGTGTGTGTGTGTGTGTTTTAACCTCTAAAGTGGCGCCACACTTTGCCTGTAAACACACACACTCACACACAAACACACTCACTCACAGCATGTGATAAATAAAATCACTGGTTGAATATCTGTCTTTAAATGTGCTGCAGTGCATTCTGGGTAGTTTATCTTACTGAATCAGTGTGTGATCAGGGGTTCAGGATAATCATTGTTTTGAAGATCAGTGTAGATAAAGGCTTCAGTAAACTATAATTAAAGGGTCGCACTGACACACACACACACACACACACACACACACACACACACACACACACACACACGAAATTTATCATTACATATCTCAGTGATTCTAAAATAATTTCAATACAACTCCAGATCATCATTCAGACTGAGAGAAAAACAAAGCGAGAGACACAGAGACACTGAAAGACACTGAGACACACTAAAATACACTAAGAGACACACACTGAAAGAGACACTGAGAGACACACACACAGAGAGAGACAGAGACACTGAAAGACATTAAAAGAGAGACACTGATACACTATGAGAGACACAGATAAACACTAAGTGAGATAGATGCAGAGAGAGACAGAGAGACACAGACAGAGAGAGACACACTGAGAGACACTGATACACTGAGATAGACACAGAGAGACACTGAGTGACACTGATACACTGAGATAGACACTGATAGAGACACTGAGAGACACTGATACACTGAGATAGACACTGAGAGACACTTAGAGATAGACACGGGTACACTAAAAGGCACTGATACACTGAGATAGACACTGATAGAGACACTGAGAGACACTGATATGCTGAGATAGACATGGAGAGAGACACTGAGAGACACTGATACACTGAGATAGACACTGAGAGACACTTAGAGATAGACACGGGTACACTAAAAGGCACTGATACACTGAGCGACATCGAGAGACACTGGGAGATAGACACTGATACACTGAGAGATACAGATACACTGAGATATACACAGAGAGATAGACACTGAGAGACACTTAGAGATAGACACTGATAGGCACTGATACACTGAGCAACATCGAGAGACACTGAGAGATACAAATACACTGAGCTATATACTGAGATATACACGAAGAGATAGACACTAAGATGCTGAGAGACACTGATACACTGAGATAAACACTGATACACTGGGAGACACTGATACACTGAGACACTGAGAGATAGACACTGATACACTGAGAGACACACAGAGAGAAACTGAAACACAGATAGACACAGAGACACTAAGAGACACTTAGATAGACACATAGAGACACTGAGAAATACTGAGAGACATAGAGACACTGGGATAGACAATAAGAGAGACACTGAAATAGACACAAAGAGGCACTGAGACACTGAGAAAGACACTGTAAGACACTGATACACAGATTGACACAGAGAAACACGAGATAGACATAGAGAGACACAAAGACACTGAGATAGACACTGAGATAGACACAGAGAGACACAGACACTGGAACAGACACAGAGAGACACGAGATAGACATAGAGAGACACAGAGACACTGAGGTGGACACTGAGAGACACTGAGGTAGACACAGAGACAATAAGGTAGACACTAAGAGACACTAAGGTAGACAATAAGAGACACTAAGGTAGACAATGAAAGACACAGTGTCACTGAGATAGATAGTGAGAGACACAGAGAGAGACACAGATTTAGGAAAAATAAAAGAAATAAACATTACGTATGAGTCTGTATGATTGAGTCAGAAATTGTGAGACACAAAAACAGGTGCCAACAGGTATCTCAGGATGGACCAGTTCTGTTTTCGGGTTCCTGCCTTACCCGAGCGGCTCGGGACGAGTAAGGATCCTCAAAAAGGTTCCAGATGACAGGTTGCCACTTCCTCCAGCGGCTCAGACTGGTTCCTTTGGCATGTTCTGCTTCTCCGACCCTCGTCCTCTTCCCCACCTCACGCTTGGCCTCATTATCGTCGTTCTCCTCGTCCTCATCGTTCCCTGTCCCACTGTCCATCACGTTCATGTCAAAGACATCCAGTGCCTCCTCGGCATCTCTGTGTTGGCGGTATGTCATCCAGCAGCACGGCTCCACATCCGTCTCGTCGATGCCCCAGAAGGCGAGCTCCTCCTCAAACAGGGGGCCACACACGTCCGCGGGACAATGCAACTTCCCCGTGCGGTAATAATTTAACACGTACGCAAACACGCCTGGGTGACGATCGAAAAAGTACTCGTTACCGATCCGCACCTGTTGCTCATGCTCATGGTGATGATGGTGATGATGATGGTGGTGATGGTCCAGCAGTGCAGACTCTGCGTCTGATCCAGAAGCAGATCCACTAAATGAGGATAAGGGAATGGAGGCGAGCAGGGCGAGGCGTGTTCCTGGCAGTGTTCGCAGCGTGGTGCGATATGTCTCGTGCCTGGTGCCACCGACGTTGAGGATTATTCTCTCGTGGTCGTCCTCGAGTTTTCCCATCCTCGCCTGAACAGGTGGCACATGCCCATGACTGGACACTCCACTTTCACGTGCGAAAGCTCTGTCTGGTGAAGACACGCATACTTCTTTTCCTTTAGGTTTCCCAACTTACAGAACAAACCTCTGAGTTTTCTCACAGCCCTTCACACTGAATCACTTAAAGCTCATCCACAGAACCTTCACACAACCTTCACCACACAGCAGAGGTGTACCTTCTATCTGCTTCTAGTCCTCACTGATCCGGAGCGAGTCCAGCTGTAACAAGAAACAAAAGAACAAGGTGCAGGCAGATGCAGGGCTTCACGTCTCATCTCTCCGAGTTAGAACTCGCAATCTGAGAGTGACGATCAACTCCAGCCCCAGAAAGCAGATGGGTGGGGAATGTTTTCCTTCTCTCCTTCTTTTTCTCTCTCCCCCTCTCTCTCTCTCTCCCTCTCCCTCTCTCTATCTCTCTCTTTCTTTCACTCAGTTTCTCTTCCTCTCTCTCCCTCTCTTCTTCACTCTCTCAATCTCTCTCTCGCTCTCTCTCTCTCTCTGCATGTGTGGGGGAGGAGTGAGTGCAATTTCTGTTTAACTATTTTTCGTGTGTGTGTGTTTGTTTGTGCGCGTTTGTGTGTGTGCATGTGTTTGTGTGTGCGTGTGTGCGTGTGTGTTTGTGCGTGTGTGTGTGTGTGTTAGAAACAGTGAAATTTTAGCATTTGGAGGCCACAGGAAATCGAGGGCATTATGAAAAAAAGACAAAATAAATGACCTGTTGGACACTACATCACAGGGGGCGCTGGTCTGCTCACGCTTTAAAAGCGTCACTGAGATGGATGCTCCTTCTAAGATCTTCTTCAGTTTAGAACAAAAAAATAGACAGAAAAGATTCATGCATGCTGTGCGAACAGAATCAGGGGATCTCGTCTCAGAGCCTTCTGAAATTCGCCAGCAGACTGTCAGCTTCTATTCTAAGCTGTATAGCAGTGAGAGGTCAGGGGCACAGGAGGGGGAGGAGAGCTTCCTCAAGATCCTGCCAAAGCTCACAGAGTCCGTTAGAGTTGGATAAGGTGCTGACACTGGCTGAGCTTCAGGAGGCCCTCCAGGGCATGGGGAACAGGCAGGCACCAGGTATCGATGGTCTCCTTGTTGAATTGTACATGGCATTCTGGGTAAGAATAGGGCCGGACGTGCTGAAGGTCCTACAGGACAGTGTCAGAGGGTGTCAGCTCCCATCGAGCTGCAGGAGAGCCGTCCTGACCCTGCTGCCAAAGAAGGGAGACCTGACCCAGCTGAACAACTGGTGCCCAGTGTCACTACTGTGCACCGACTGAAAAGTGCTGTCAAAAGCATTATCCTCGAGACTGACGAAGGTGATGGAGCAGATCATTCACCATGAAGGTAGATATTTGATAACGTATACTTAATTCGTGATATTTTTCTATGTCTCCAGGCTATTGGGCTTAAAGACTGGTCCGATTCTCCTAGACCAGGAAAAGGCTTTTGACCGGGTTGAGCATGAATATTTGTGGAAGGTGCTGAAAAGCTTTGGTTTTTACCCTGGTTTCAGAGCCATGATCAGGGTGCTGTACAGTGACATTGAGAGTGTACTGAAGGTTAATGGTGGTTGTAATATGTGCCCCTTTTAGAGTGTACAGAGGGATGACAAGGCTGTTCACTGTCAGGAATGTTGTACAGAACATTTGAACCAATTCACAATTAACCCCTTTTAATCACTTTAAGAAATCATCCAGACCCTGCTCATAGACAACTTCTGGGATGGTCTGCACTGGATTCCACAAAGTGTCCTCTATCTGCCCAAGGAGGAAGGTGGCAAGGGCTGCTTCATCTTGCCAGCAGAACTGCAGCCTTTTGCCTCCAGTTTATCCAGAGCCTCTTTGGAGGAATGAGCTTGGTCTTAACAATGATATTAAACCAGAGTGGAGTCACTGTACAAACCATCATTAACCATAAAACCTGCTTACAGATGATTCATTTTATTTTTGGTCAGGCTAAAATGGCAATATACTTGAGCAATAAGAACAAAGTGGCACAAAATGCTGATTATGATCTCAACAGAATGATCTCCAGACCAACTAAATCAAGAATTCTGGTTGATTTACATTTTTATGAGTATGGGGGATCTGAAGATGTTTGAGGCTGTGTGGTGTTGTAAAGAAGCACTTTCATCAGTACAGGAGTCAAACCCCACCCACTCTTACACCCTTTTTCTTTGACGTGTTCCAGAACTGATCTGGCGCAGTGTTCTCTGTGTGCTTGGCACCACCAGCTGTTTATGAGTGGAATTACAGCCTGAATGCTGATTACATCTTCTTAGTATTCTTTTGGCTGCTCCCATTATAGGTCACCAGAGGGGTTAGGGTTAAGGTTGGCTCATCCGTCTCCATACTACTCTGTCCTCTACATCTGCCTCTTTTGTACTTTTGTATGTCGCTCTGGATAAGGGCGTCTGCTAAATGCCGCAAATGTAAATGTAAATGTAAAATCACCTCACCTCTGTTCCCTTCACCTACATGCCCATTGAAATCTGCCACAATCAGCAATTCCTAGGTACACCTTCTACCACTTCATTTATCTCAGTCCAGAATTTCTCCTTCTCCTCCATCTCACAGCCCACTTGTGGAGCATAAACACTGATGACATTTATCATCCCTTCATCGTCCAGCTTCATGATCATCACCCTATCAGAAACTCTCTTCACCTGCACTACACTCTTACTGTACTCTTCCTTCAGAATCCCCCTACACCATTTCTCTTTCCATCCATACCATGATAGAACAGTTTAAACACCTCCAATGTTCCTGCTCTTACTCCCTTTCCACTTGGTCTCCTGAACACACAACATCTCTACCTTTCTCCTCTCCATCATATCAGCTACTTCTCTCCCTTTACCAGTCATAGTACCAACATTTAAAGTACCAACCCGAACCTCCACTCTCCTACACTGCTCCTTTCCCTGCTGTCTCTGTAGACGTCTTCCTCCTCTCCTTCTCCTCCACTCTCCTCCACTTCTCCTTTCCCTGCTGTCTCTGTAGACGTCTTCCTCCTCTCCTTTTCCTCCTTCAGCCAGCAGCAGCACAATTTACACCAGTACCCTGTTGTTAATGATACCTGTGGTGCTCGTTGGTAACCCGGGCCTCCACCGATCCACTATGAAATTCTGATTTGTGATCTGCATATTTGATTTGGCACATATTTTACGCTGGATGTCCTTCATAATAAAATCCTCCACATTTATCCGGGTTGAGACCGAAACTAAGAGTCACCTGACCTGTGCAGCACTAATGGAATGCTGAATACATCCAGAGGAAATATTTATTGAGATTTTACACACTAACCTGCTTCTTTTAATTTCTCACAAACACACCTCCACCTGAGAGAAACATGACCACTGTCCACTGTCAGACGTCAAGTCAAGTTTATTTGTATAGCACTTTTCACAACAGACATTGTCTCAAAGCAGCTTTACAGAAATCAACAGTGATGGTGAATGGTGTGTGTTTATCCCTGATGAGCAGCCGTGGCGACTGTGGTGAAGAAAAACTCCCTTAGATGTAATGAAGGAGAAACCTTGAGAGGAACCAGACTCAAAAGGGAAACCCATCCTCATCTGGGTGACATCAAGAGTTTGATCATAAATCTTTCAACAATACAGAACACTGGAGAGTGAGAACTAACATGAGTACTGGAGTATAAGATTATAAGTAAATGTTCTTTCTACAGTCTTTATGGTTATAAAACTAGGAGCTACTGAGCTCAGCATTTGTGATCACCACAGATCCAGCATCAGCTTCTCCATGCCAGAGCCTTTAAACACTCCAGGAGGTCCAATGTCAAAACCACACATGTAGCGGGATCCAAATGGCACTGGTACGTCTCTAGATGGTTCGGGATGTTTGCGAGTTCGGCATCTACTTCTTCAAAGGTCCGTAATCATCACGAGGTGGGACATGACTGGAGCTGGAGCAACCTCAGGAATCCTCGTAATGGGGAGAGAAAGAGAAGCAGTGGAGAGGAATTAGCGTAGCTGCTGTTCATGATATTAACAGCACAAGTTGATAATGTGCATGTGATCAGATGTTCTGGAGCACAAGGTTATGATGTGATGTGTGTTATGTGTAGGCTTTGCTAAAAAGATATGTTTTTAATCTACACTTAAACTGGGTGAGTGTGTCTGAACCCCGAACACCGTCAGGAAGACTATTCCAGAGTTTAGGAGCTAAATGTGAAAATGCTCTACCACCTTTAGTGGACTTTGCTATTCTAGGAACTACTAGAAGCCCAGAGTTTTGAGATCTCAGGGAGCGTGATGGATTGTAGCGTGTTAGAAGACTGGAGATACATGGAGATAAACCATTTAGTGCTTTATAAGTGAGAAGTAATAGTTTGTAGTCTATTCGAAACTTAACAGGAAGCCAATGTAGGGACGATAAGATCGGGGTTTTGTGATCATATTTTCTTGACCTTGTAAGAACTCTGGCTGCTGCATTCTGGACTAACTGAAGCTTGTTTATTAATAATGCAGGACATCCACCTAGTAACGCATTACAGTAGTCTATTCTGGAGGTCATGAACGCATGGACGAGCTTCTCTGCATCGGATACAAACATGTTTCTTAGCTTAGAAATATTTCTAAGGTGAAAGAAGGCTGTTTTAGTAACTTGATTGATATGATATTTGAAAGACAAGTCGCTGTCTAAAATAACTCCCAGGTCTTTTACTGTTGAATTAGTGGTTAAAGAACATCCGTCTAAATGCAGGTTGAGATGCTGGAGCTTCTGTATACTAGTTTTTGGGCCGATGAGCAAAATCTCAGTCTTATCAGAATTTAAAAGTAGAAAGTTATGGGTCATCCAATCTCTTATTTCCTTAACACACTCAGTTATCCGAGTTAATTGAGCGTATCGCCTGGTTTAGATGAAATATATAGCTGAGTATCATCAGCATAACAATGGAAGCTAATTCCATGTCTTCTAATAATATTTCTTAACGGAAGCATGTATATTGTGAAGAGCAGGGGTCCTAGAAGTGAACCTGGTGGCACACCATAATTTACTTGCATTAGCCTGGATAGCTCTCCATTTAAGTCTATGAAATGGTAACGATCGGACAGGTAGGATTTAAACCAGCTTAATGCCTGTCCCTAAATGCCGATGTAATTCTGTAAGCAATCTAGGAGAAGATCATGATCTATAGTGTTGAATGCAGCACTAAGATCTAGTAAAACTAACAGCGAGATGAAGCCTTGGTCTGAAGCTAAAAACAGGTCATTAGTTATTTTAACTAGAGCAGTTTCTGTGCTATGATGGAGCCTGAAACCTGACTGAAATGTCTATCTTCAGATTTCACTGTAGTTATAAGGAGTCTCAGTGGCTTATACGCACACGCGCACACGCACACGCACACACACACACACACACACACACACACACACACACACACACCACACACACAGAGCATTCAGAAAGTATTCAGACCCTTCAGATAGCTTTTCCTCATGAATCTGTACTCAGTTTCCCATAATGACAGTGAAAACAGGAATCTGTACATTTATTAAAATAAAAAAAAAAAGATCTGGTGAAGGCTACAAACCATTCTGCTGCACTGAAGATTCCCAGGAGCACAGCAACCTCCATAATCCTTAAATGGAAGATGTGTGGAACAACCAGGACTCTTCCATGAGCTGATCTTCAGACCAAACTAAACAATCAGGGGAGAAATAAAGCTTCACAGCACTGAGATGAGCTTTATGGCAGAGTGGCTAAAGGAAAGCTTCTCCTCTCTTATTCCAGAGATCCTCATGTCTGTGTTTCCTTCTGCTTCTCCCTTTTAGTTCTGCTGCTACAGTGAGTCTTACCAGAGTCCAAACTGCACAGTGACATTAACTTTCATACAACAATAAAGAGACTAAATAATCCATATCCTTCTCTCTCTCTCTCGGTCGAGTTAAACATGCTCCTGAGGTTACAGTGACCACTGTTCCTGCTCCTCTCCTCGGATCTCCTCTCTTCGTACAGTCCTGTCTCTGGATAGTGTTCTCTTCAATTGGAGGCGATTCTGTGCAGCTGGGAATGGTTTCTTGGGTGGTTTCATGAACTTCTGGAGTAAGAACAGGAGCTTTGAGGATGGATTTGGACTGTAGTTAATATCAACAGTCTGCTACACTGACTCAGGACTACAGTTTGCTCTGATCTCCATCACTGCACCTCAACATCGTTTATCTGTAATAAATGGACATTCAGTGGAACCCAGATGAGGATGAGGTTCCCTCTTGAGTCTGGTTCCTCTCAAGGTTTCTTCCTTTTGCATCTCAGGGAGTTTTTCCTTCACCACAGTCTCCACCGACTTGTTCATCAGGAACAAACTTACACTTATAAAGAACATCTTCATTTTTATCACCACATTATCTGTGTGAAGCTGCTCTGAGACAATGTTCAAATAAACATGAATTTAATTGAATTTGAACCATGTTGTTTCCTTTGCTGTGTAACTATTTTATTTAAGGCCTCAAGCAGCTTCTAAAAATAACAAACACTCAGTAATTCACAAAAGAGCAAAGCCAGTAAAAATGCACAGTAGCGCATTAGCATGTAACAATAGTGTTTTCCCTGTACGATAATCACTCGCTCACTTTACAGATTATAAGCATGGTAACATTTATAATCACAATGCTAACAATTAATCAGCGCTAGCTAACACACAGGGGTACAAATTAGCTTGGTAATTAGCGAATAGCACAGTGCTGTTCTGGTGCTCTGCTACACATCGCCAACACGCTCGTCATCATCACAGCAGCAAGCAGTTACACACGACTGAAATCACACTGAGGAGAATTTCATCAAAATTATAAACACGACCATTTACTTTACCATGCGTTTAACTGAAATAAGAACGTGATGAGGTAGTGCAGAACCTGCTCATCGCTTCATCTCAGGATCGTCATTCACCTCCATGCAATTCCTCCATTACACACACACACACACACACACACACACACACACACACACACACACACACACACACACACACACACACACACACACACAGACACAGAGCTAACCAGCAAAACATTTTCAATCTGAAAATTTCAACAACCTGAAATAAATTAATCTTTAACCCCACCCATAACCCATGACTTGACTTGACTTAAATAATAGACCATTTCAGACCAGACCCATGTACCATATTCCACTGTAGATCATAGGCCACGCCCACATTCACCAGCACTATTATTTTCCATGTCTGCAGGAATATGTTCTTGTTTGAAAATGCACACGTGTCTGTTTTATCCTTCTGTACACGACGAGACGCCGTCTTCAGTCAACAAAAATGTAGCTTTAAAAAAAAAAACCACTAAATTAAAGACGGCGTTTAATGGCGCAGTGAAAACTACAGATTTTTTGTCATTACTGCGACATTTCAAAGAGCCGGAGTGTAAATAAACGCCAGGCGGAAATGACACGTGTCGCAGCGCCTTGTGTTTTGCAGTGCAGTACAGAGACGTGAGTGTGTTCAGACGTTTCAGTGTGGATGAGCAACTTTTGGAAAACAATGCAGAGCGTTTCTGATTCATGAGTCTGGATTTGTGTAGACAGGCAGGTCACATGACTCTAAACAGGAGGCTGTAAGTTTTATCATCATCATCATCTTAATAACGACTCAGATCTTCTATAATTGACCACGGGGGCGATGTGAGTGAGGGGAAAACTAAACATTCTGAAATGATGAAGTAATAAAGCGCAGTATGAAATAAAAGGAAAGTGTGATGTAGTGTTTCGGTGCAGCTCACGCTTTTACGTAACAAACCTCTTTCATTGTAGCACATCAAAGCATTCTACATCAACATAAAACAATTCAATCATTCTAAAACGTTTAAACGAACAGGAGTCAAAATCCCCAATCAAGCATTCGGTTTCATTCATCATAAACAAATCCACACAAACATCTACTCGTGTCTGTTACGTCTCCGAAGCCCCGCCCCCAGCTCGGCCGGACACATTTTAGCCACGCCCTCTTCATCACTGTTGCCTCCCTGCTTCTCGTTATACAAATCCTCATCACACTCCTCTGTAGCCACGCCCACTTTCTCATCATGCCCCCCCTCGATCTCCTGGTCATGTGTTATAGCTCCACCCACTGCGTCCTTCCGCTTCCCTTCCAGAGACGGCATATTGAAGTGACTCTCGTCTGCGTCGTCTCTCTCTCCTGCTGCGTGTGGTTTGGGGTTCATTTCCGAGCCAAGAGTTTCCATGGCGCTTAGCGACTCGATCAGGTTGTCAAGGTTACGCTCACATGACACCTCTGAAAGCACAAACAGGAAGTGAAGGCCAACATCTCAACCAATCAGAGGGGAGGTGTTCTGTTTTCTTTACACACACAGAAAGCAGAGTGCAAACACACCGTCTCTCTGCCTCACACAGACACACACAAAAGACACACACACATACACAGAGACACACGCACACAGATGGACACAGACACACACACCGACAGACACAAAGACGGATACAAAGACTCACACAGATGGACACACAGACACACACACACACACACACACACAACACACAGACATATGTACACAGACAGACAGGCATACACACAACCTCACACACACGTTTTATAAATAAAAAGACAGTAGAAATACACATTTCACAGTTTTATTAAAATAAGACGTGCCCATATCAGTTAATTATATTAAAACATATAAAATGCTTTGTTTATTTCAGTGTACTGACGGTGTGTTTCCCTGGAGAATAAAGAGTTACAAACCCCAAAAGCGCACACACACACACATACACACACACACACACACACACACACACAACACGGATGCGGTGAACCCATCTGGTTTCCTTCAAACAAAATCACACCTCTGAATCATTAAAGCTCCTGTAGAACAGCTTCACTTCTCTAACATTGTGAAGGCTTCAAAATACAACCCAAACCGTCAATCCTAACTTTAAATCCTAAACCTAATCCTCAACCCAAACCGTCAATCCTAACTTTAAATCCTAAACCTAATCCTCAACCCAAACCGTCAA
>JBCEWE010000773.1:0-70893 GCA_039877035.1 Silurus lanzhouensis
CCTGCACATATGATGACTCAGCTGATTATCTCCACTGGTATCAACAAAAACCTCAATCAGGACCAGAGTTTCTTCTGCGTATTATTAAATCCTCAGATTATGTCACTAGAGCTGAACAACTTGACCCAAGAATATCCATCAGACTTTATAAAGACAAAAAGAAAGTAGATCTGGAGATCTTTCCTGCTGCAGTATCAGACTCTGCACTGTACTACTGCGCCATGGAGCCCACAGTGACACAAAACTCATACACACTGTACAAAAAGCCTTTGTCCTCTGTCTCAGTTCAGGAGTTTGATGTTTATTTGGTTTGTATATCAACAATCATCATCATACACATGCTAATAATGTGTTTTGTTTAAATGCATTTCACTACAGTGGATAATTTTTGAGAACTAATTTATACATTTTAAATTCACATTTGTTTTCTGTTCATTTCTTAAAGCTGCTTTGGGACAATGTGCACTGTTAAAAGTTTTCTAGTTACAAATAAAATCAAATGAATTGAAGAAATCAACTAAAAACAAAACTTTAAGCAAAAATACTGATCTCTGCTGGTGATTTTGATGAAATAAATTAAATCATGAATTAAAGATGTAATACTTCTATTATGAGGATGCAACAAAAGTACAAAATTATGTCTTAAATTAACAGTATGGTTTCTTTATAAACACTAAATAATTGTCAGCTAAAACATGTCCTGCACCACCCTCACATACCCTCACATACTTCTCTGACACACCTGAGTTCCTCATACAAAATGATTGTATTTAAATAATCACACCTGCCTACACTTTGTGTTTGCTGTCAGTAACATTGGTGACTTTGTCATCTGATGCTGTGGGGTGGAGCTTCATGAACCTTTAAGATGTTCATATATTCAGACCTCAGAATATTTTCTTTAACTAAAGCCTTCATCATGTTCACTGTTATATCATGTGTCTGTGGCTTTCACTAGGTGAGTTATACACTGACTTTTTATTTCACAAAAACATTAATAGTGATTTATCAGTGCGATCTTTAGTTTGATTATGTAAAATCTTAAAACTTATGTTCTTTATGACAGGTGACTCCTTGGCAGATTCAATAAAACCACATTTTACTCATAAATCTGTAGATGAAGGTGAAAATATCACTCTGTCCTGCAACTATGAAACAAGTGATACAAACCCCAACCTGCACTGGTACAGACAACAACCAAAATCTAATCCTGTGTTCCTTCTTTACATTGATCCAAGTGGATTTAAAACTAACCCCATGCCACCACGTCTGGATGCTGAAGTTGATAAAACTAATAAACAAGTGAATCTGATCATCTCCTCTGCTGCTGTATCAGACTCTGATCTATACTATTGTGCTCTGGTGCCCACAGTGACAGGAAATCCAGCTGCACTGTACAAAAACCTCTACACAGTTTAGTTATTCTGCTAAACTACCTGTATGCCTTTCAATCTTTATTTTACTGGATGTGTTCAGATGAAACTCTGTAGATTTATAAGAATGAGTATCTTATTACAAGCAATGTCTGTCAGCAAATCCAATTAATTACAGCATATTGAATAAACAACATGTTGCATATATACATGAGTTTATATTACAGTTGTGTAAACTTACTGTCATGATTTGTGAATTTAAAAAACTTATTTTTCCCAGTAACCTATTATTTAGGATGAACTGGATCATAGAGATAAACCCAAGTGAAAAAAAATCCTTGCTGTGTTAAAGTATCTCTTTACTTCACAAGATGGTGTAGTGAATTCATATGAATTCAACTCCCTGCTTTAACACAAATACACTTCTTTCCTCCAGAAAGTGCACTGATCACCTTAAAAATACTTACGTTATCATAATAGATTGTGTTCCAACAGTTAAATGTGAACACAGTTTGCAGTGGTATGTCTTCAGCAAGACATATTGTAGTTACATTACACACATTGTAGTTAACACTCTTTATAGCACCTACAAATCCCACACAGCTGTCCGAAAGATTTTTCTACATTTCTTGGACATCACTGCCACCAAGTTTCATTGTTCATAAAGAACTGTATGGTAACGTGTCCCATAAAGAATTTATAGATCAACTTATTGCAGAGCTTTGAAGCGTCACACAGAAAGTAGTGCCAAAGCGGACCAACTCTGATCATGTACCTGTACTGATCATGTACAGTGTGCTTTAGCTCTATCTTGAATTTACTCTCTTCTGGTAAGGTAGGATTCTAACTTTGTATATCTATTTAACTCAGTTGATTCTAGAGTGTTGGTCTGTGCTTATTAGCTTGGTCAGGTGATTAATCAAGAGTAGTTTCAGTCTCACTTGAGGTGTGAATTGTGGGCAGGGCTTACCCACTTATATTGAAGGCGTAACCAGCTCAATCTCAGTGTGCTTTAGCTCTATCTTGAATTACTCTCTTCTGGTAAGGTAGGATTCTAACTTTGTATATCTATTTAACTCAGTTGATTCTAGAGTGTTGGTCTGTGCTTATTAGCTTGGTCAGGTGATTAATCAAGAGTAGTTTCAGTCTCACTTGAGGTGTGAATTGTGGGCAGGGCTTACCCACTTATATTGAAGGCGTAACCAGCTCAATCTTCAGTGTGCTTTAGCTCTATCTTGAATTTACTCTCTTCTGGTAAGGTAGAAGAGACACTCACACAGTCAACCACAAGATACTTTTGTCAACCCTCAAGAGCCTTGGTATCTGCGGAACAGCATGGGAATGGTTTGCTTCCTACCTGGAAGGTCGCTCATACCAGGTAACATGGAGGGGATCCACATCTGCCCCATGCAGACTCACCACCGGTGTCCCACAAGGCTCGGTACTTGGTCCCCTCCTTTTCTCCCTCTATACCCACTCCATTGGTGAAGTCATATCCTCACATGGGTTTTCTTATCACTGCTATGCAGATGACACTCAACTCATCTTTTCTTTCCCTCCATCAGATACCACAGCTTCCGCTCGGATCTCAACATGCTTGTCAGACATATCTTTATGGATGAGGGCTCACCAACTTAAACTCAACCCCAGCAAAACAGAACTGCTGGTCATCCCAGGTGATTCATCTCCAGGTCAAGATCTACAAATAACACTTCATGACTCTCTGCTCTCCCCTTCAGCCACTGCTCGTAACTTTGGGGTAACTATGGACAATGAACTGTCTTTTTTCCCACATGTCGCTAATGTTGCTTGTTCTTGTCGATTTCTTCTCTATAACATCCGAAGGATCCGACCATTTCTGTCCATACAGGCTGCCCAGGTGCTTGTTCAGTCTCTAGTCATTTAAAGACTGGACTACTGCAACTCTCTGCTGGCAGGTCTTCCCCTGAACGCTATTCGTCCACTGCAAATGATGCAAAATGCAGCTGCACGACTTGTGTTCAATCAGCCCAAGTTTTCCCACACCACCCCACTGCTGCGCTCCCTTCACTGGCTTCCAGTAGCTGCACGTATCAGATTCAAAACACTGATGCTTGCCTACAAGGCCAAAAATGGACCAGCACCATCTTACCTCAGTGACCTCATCACATCTCGCACTGCACCACGCTGTCTGAGATCCTCCAGCACTGCTCGACTGGTACCACCTTCTCTCAGAATGAGAGGTAAGTACAATTCAAGGCTCTTCTCTGTTCTGGCACCGAGGTGGTGGAATGAACTTCCCCTAGATGTTCGGACAGCAGAATCCCTGATTATCTTTAAGCGACGACTGAAGACCTACCTCTTCCTGAAATACCTAAATTAGCACTTTCCAAGTTTGTAGAATTCGAGTTGTATTTATATTGAGTTTGTATTCTTGCGTACCAGTGTAGATTTATTCACTACTAGAGATTTAAAGCACGTTTGTACGTCGCTCTGGATAAGGGCGTCTGCTAAATGCCACAAATGTAAATGTAAATGTAAAATGTACCGTTTCAGGATCTGAACTGTCCTCTGATGTCAGAAATGTTGCCACTGCTGGCCGCAAGAGCTGTGTGTACATTGCATGGTAAGCACCACAAAACACCATGGAAATGACTGGCATGCGATGTTCACCTGTGTCTTCAGCTGAACAGGAACTGCTTTCAAGAGTGGCACAGGGATTTTTGATTTTTTTTACTTACATTTTTTAACTACTTTACTGTATTGTTTGTTTTTGTTTTAATCTTTTTTATACATACTGTACGGTATTGTTTTATTGTTACACAATTCCCTTTTTACTGCTGTCCTTGCTAATGTGTATTTTAAATAAACCACAAAGGAGACATATTTTTTCTTGTAGTACTGTACTTCTCACTCAGATCCTGGCTCAGTGATCCACAGCTCATTATGCGACTCATTAGATCTGTTCTCAAAAAGTCTTGTGAAAACATGTTTACTATAGGTTTTATGGCCTTATTTCAGTGAGCTTTTTTTTTTTTTTTGCTTTTTTGCTTTTCAAAAACCATGCATAAACCTTATTTTGTCAAAAATACACACACACATGTTGTTTACATATTATGGTGGCCCAGTTTGTGCTGAATATAGTGTAATAAGTCTTTTGTCAATATTACATTTAAAAGCAACTAAAAAGAACCAAATGTAAGAGCACGTCAAAATTTCTCAAGGGGCCCAAAACACCCTCAGACTCCAGACTCCGATTATTTTATTCATTAAATAAAAATACGTTTTATTTATAAAGTGAGCATACACAAATGAAAGTAGACCCTTTACAGATTTAAATGATGTATTACTTTGACATGTTTGATCAAATATGACCGAGCAGTTTAAGCTCAATTTGCTGGCATCTGAAAAAAAGCACGTTTGGGCGCCGACGGCAAATCAGACTCCAGAAGGTTAAACTACCTTCTCAGGTGCTAAAGACTTTCTACACCGGCACCATTGACAGCGTTCTGATGGGTAGCATCAAGGCCTGGTTCGGAAACAGCACCATGCAGGTCAGGCGAGCCCCTTCAGGGGGTGGTGCGTTCAGCTAAACGTACCATCCACACCGAGCTCGCTAACCTGCATGACATCTACAGCCCGCGGTGCAGGACCAGAGCCAGAAGGATTATGAAGGACCTCAGCTATCCCAACAATGGACTCTTTCCTTTGTTGCGGTCAGGGATATAATAAATTTAAGATGTAATACTTTTATTATGAGGATGTAACAAAAGTCCAAAATGATATCTTAAATTAACAGTATGGTTTCATAAAAAAAAAATTATTAATTGCCAGCTTATTAAATAGCCCTTGATCCAGCACACTGACATTACAAACTTCACATACTTCAAAAGAAAAAGAAAGAAAGAGTTTTTGCACTCTTTTACATTTATGGATTTCTGGTGCTGCAGATATATATATTTTCACTTTATTGAACATATTTTTGAGTATTTTATATTTATTTAATACTTTACAAATGCCCAGTTGTATTTACTGTTAGATCAAGGAAAGTTATAATTTACCGACAGATAAAAAAGTTGCACTTTTCCAACAAAGTTGAGAGAGTCAGCATCTTTACAGCAATACTTCTGATGAATAAGTGACACTTTAAGCTCCAGTGGGATACTGAATAATCAGATCCATGCAGTGAAATGAGCTAAATGAATTTTGTTCTATATTGAAGTAATAGTGGAGGTAAGACTACAATAAAGGGCAGAAATCAAGCAACCAATCAACACAACACCTGCCAAAAAGTGCTCTTTTCTCTCTGTAACCAAGTCTCTTTCCTGTAGAGCCTTTAGGAGGTTTCACATCAACAGGGGTGAATACTGAGACACTTACACCTTTAATATTTTTATTGGTATTTTTCTTTTAAATTATATCAATAGATCAGCATTTAATTTGTGTACATTCATTAAAATAATCAAAATCTGGATTTATATTTAAAAAAAAAATCTGTTTATTTGTTTTGTAGGTTACATTCAGAATGTAGCTGCCAGATAAAATGCTGATAAAATATTCTATTTATTTTAAATGAATCTGTAAAATGTGTTTAAAACCTGATCAACCAGTGAACTAAAACTTCATTTATAGTGTTTATGGACTGACATCTATTTTTTTTTATTATTAAATCTATTTTTTTTAATTATTTTCCAGTCAGACTGACTCACAGATTCCCCATGTGAGACTGAATGTAATACCAATCTGCCAGCAACATCACCACCACTGTCATGTGATGCTGTGGGGTGGAGCTTCATGAACCTTCAAGATGTTCATTTCAAAAAGACCTCAGGAAATTTTCATTCAGATAAAAACTATTCATCATGTTCACTGTTATATTCATTATTCTGTGGATGTCATTAGGTGAGTTATACATTGACTTAATTGTTAATTTAGTTATTAATTAGACACTAAATTGTGTTTTAATGCAAAAATCTAAGTGTTATGTAACTTTACTTGCTTGTTTAAAGGTTAAAAATGATTATGTTCTCTTCTCTATGACAGGTGACTCCATGGCAGATTCAATAGAGTCACTT
Source organism: Silurus lanzhouensis (assembly GCA_039877035.1). NCBI lineage: Eukaryota > Metazoa > Chordata > Actinopteri > Siluriformes > Siluridae > Silurus > Silurus lanzhouensis. The sequence continues at coordinate 6,428 of JBCEWE010000773.1, forward strand.
TCCACTCATAAATCTGTAGATGAAGGTGATGATGTTACTCTGTCCTGCAAATACAAAACAAGTGATCCAAGCCCCTACCTGCACTGGTACAGACAACAACCAAAATCTAATCCTGTGTTCCTTCTTCTCATCAACCCAAGTGGATTTAAAACTAACCCCATGCCACCACGTCTGGATGCTGAAGTTGATAAAACTAATAAACAAGTGAATCTGATCATCTCCTCTGCTGCTGTATCAGACTCTGCTCTATACTACTGTGCTCTGGTGCCCACAGTGACAGGAAATCCAGCTGCACTGTACAAAAACCCTGACACAGTTTAGTTATTCTGCTAAACGACTTGTATGACTTTCAATCCTTATTTTACCAGATGTGTTCAGATGAAACTCTGTAGATTTATAAGAATGAGTATCTTATTACAAGCAATGTCTGTCAGCAAATCCAATTAATTACAGCATATTGAATGAACAACATGTTGCATATATACAGTGCCCTCCACAATTATTGGCACCCCTGTTTAAGATGTGGTCGTGGACTTCAAAAAATTCTCTCTTTTTTTTTTAAACAACATAGAACCCAAATGCAAAAAAAGATAAAAATCCAACCTTTTATTTAAGTAAATTACTTTGGTGGTAAAAAAATCACTCATTTAGAAAAAAAAAAAAAAACTTGAAATCATGTGTGCCACAATTATTGGCACCCCTGATGTTAATACTTTGTACAACCTCCTTTTGCCAACAAGACAGCACTTAATCTCCTCCTATAACATTCACAAGATTGGAGAACACAGAGAGAGGGATTTTTGACCATTCTTCTTTGCACAATCTTTCTAGATCATCCAGTGTCCTGGGTCCTCTCTTATGCACTCTTCTCTTTAGCTCGCCCCACAGGTTTTCGATTGGGTTGAGGTCTGGGGACTGAGATGGCCATGGGAGGACCTTGAGTTTGTGACTGCTGAACCACTTTTGTGTAGATTTTGCCACATGTTTTGGATCATTATCCTGCTGAAAGACCCAATGACGACCCATCTTCAGCTTTCTGGCAGAGGCCATCAGGTTTTTATTTAAAATATCCTGGTACTTCAAAGCGTTCATAATGCCATGCACCCTAACAAGGTTCCCAGGGCCTTTGGAAGAGAAACAGGCCCACAGCATCACAGATTCTCCACCATACTTCACGGTGGGCATGAGGTGCTTTTCGGCATACTCATCTTTTGTTTTACGCCAGACCCACTTAGAGTGTTTGTTGCCAAAAAGCTCAATCTTAGTCTCATCTGACCAAAGCACACGATCCCAGTTGAAGTCCCAGTACCGCTTAGCAAACTCCAGACGTTTACGTTTGTGAGTGTTAGTGAGAAAAGGCTTTTTCCTTGCATGCCTCCCAAACAGCTTGTTGGCATGTAGAGAGCGTCTGATGGTTGTGTTGGAGACTCTGTGACCCCAAGATGCCACTCTTTGATGCAATTCTGTGACGGTGAGCTTGGGAAATTTTTTTACTTCTCTTACCATCCTCCTCATTGTGCGTTGTGGCAAGATAAACTTGGGACCTCTTCCAGCCTTGTTTGTCACTGTTCCAGTTGTTTTAAACTTCTTAATGATTCCTCTGACTGTAGATACCGGCAAGTTAAGGCGAGTGGCTATTTTCTTGTAGCCATTGCCTGACTTATGAAGGTCGACACACATCTGCCTTAAATGGTGTGTTCTCTTGTCTTTGCCATGTTGACAAATGGGTAAGAGAATTAGGCCTCTGTGTCACGTCATATTTATACCCCAGGGAAACAGGAAATCATGAATTACTAATTAAAAGTCCCTAGATACCCTGACCAACCTTAGCAACTACAGAAAAATATATATATAAAAAAAAAACAATTAATTTTTTCAGAGGAATTGTCAGGGGTGCCAATAATTGTGGGACACATGATTTCAAGATTTTTTTTTACCACCAAACTTATGTACTTAAATGAAAGGTTGGATTTTTCTCTTTTTTTGCATTTGGGTTCTATGTTGTTTTAAAAAAAAGGAGAATTTTTAGAAGTCCACGACCACATCTTAAACAGGGGTGCCAATAATTGTGGAGGGCACTGTATTCTGCCTTTCTTCATTCATGTGCATTTGTATAAAAAAAACAATGTAGGTGAAAATTGTTATAAATGAGCAGAGCTTAAAAGCAGCATTTGCAGTATTCGGTGAAGTCCATTGGTTAAAATGTTAATTAGCATCATTATTGTTTTATTTCAAATCATTTGTGGGAGTGTACAGAGGCAAAATTCTAAACATTACCACTGTCCAATATTTATTGTCCACTGGTATGAATTCATGGCCTTTAAATAAATGAATTCTGTAACAGAATAATCTGTCAGGCCGCTTTTACAGTATGACATGAAGCAGAGTTGTGATGAATATGAATAAATATGAGTGGGCGGAGCTACATGTGGAGACATCAGAGACAATCTCACATACACAACCCTGATATTTATTTCTAAAGCTGGAGGTCTGAACTAAACACTCAGACTTACAATGTTACTCCTCTTGTTACTTTTCTTCACTATTGCTGATATTGGTAAGTTTTATATTACACACTGAATTATTCATTTTAATGGACAGACCCATAAATGTATTATTGAAAAAAAGGTCATGATATCATGATATTATTGTCATTTATTTTATAGTAGAATCTGCTGATTACAGCATTAAACCAGAAGAAACCACTTTATCTGTAACTAAACGCAGCAACATCACACTGTCCTGCACATATACTGGATCAGTTTACAGTCTTCACTGGTATCAACAAAAACCTGGATCAAGACCAGAGTTTCTGCTGCGGATTGATGAAAAAAGTGAACATGTCACAGAAGTTCAACCACCTCATCCATGATTGTCCATATAACTTGACAAAACTAATAAGAAAGTGGATCTGCACATCTCCTCTGCTGCTGTATCAGACTCTGCACTGTACTACTGCGCTCTGACGCCCACAGTGACAGGAAACCCAACTCCACTGTACAAAAAGCACTACACATGACTGCAGCAGATTCATGCTTTTCTCTCTAGATGGCGCTGTTTACATGTTTACATTCACTTCCATGATATCGACTACACCTGTTCTTCTGTCATACACAATGTTTATGTGTTATCCGAACTTCTGCTTTGGTTTTACTTAGTAATGAGCCTCAGCTGTAATCTACACACTGTCAGCTTGATTTCACAGAACTAAAATTCTCATTAAATATAATTTCTTTATAAAAACAATATACCTTCTGTATCAAGTAGCCTAAGGACACAAATTTGAAGACATCACTAAAATACACAACTAAAATATTGAATAGTGTAATTGTTAGTTTATATTTTAATCTGCTAAAATGATTGTATTTACATAATTAAACATGCCTACACTTTGTGTTTGCTGTCAGTAACATTAGTGATTCTGTCATGTGATGCTGTGGGGTGGAGCTTCATGAACCTTTAAGATTAATATATTTTGGAGTACAGAAAGACCTCACAGCTAAAACCATTCATCATGTTCACTGTTTTATTCATGTGTATGTGGATTTTACTAGGTGAGTTGTATATTGTCTTTTTTTTTTTACTTTAGAAACATTAACAGTGATTTATCAGTAAGTGTGAGTCAGAATTGTATAGTTTTTTTAGCTTGATCATATTAAAGATTTAAAACTTATCTTTTCTTCTCTATGACAGATGATTAAATGGCAGATTCAATAGAATCACTTTTCACTCATAAAGCTGTAGATGAAGGTGATGATGTTACTCTGTCCTGCAAATACGAAATAACCACTGGTGGATCAAACAGCTACCTGCACTGGTACAGACAAACATCCCAAATCTAAACCTGTGTTCCTTCTTCACATTCAAGAATCTACTAAATTTTAAAGTGACCCAATTCCACCACGTCTGGATGTTAAATTTGATAAAACTAATAAAGAAGTGGATCTGATCATCTCCTCTGCTGCTGTATCAGACTCTGATCTATACTACTGTGCTCTGGCACCCACAGTGACAGGAAATCCAGCTGCACTGTACAAAAACCTTCACACAGTTTATTCTGCTAAAATACTTGATTGCAGTTCAATGCTGACTTTGGTGTAGTCACTTCTATGAATTCAACCCCCTGCTTTAAAACACTTTCACTTTTTTCCTCCAGAAAGAAATTTGACAAACTTTAAAAATATGTATTTTGTAATATTATATTGTGTTCCAACAGTTAAATGTGAACACAGTTTGCAGTGTATTTCAACAAGACATATTGTGGTTACATGAACCTGTAAGACACTAACACTCCTTAGAGCAAATGCAAATCCTACACAGCTGTATAAGAAACACCACAATGTTTATGTGCTCAGTATTAGTATGAATTCCTCATGTTCTGTGTGGGAGCTTCGAAATATAAACATCATTTTAAAATCTTTAAATAGAAAATAGCGAGTATATAAACAATAGGCGTAAAATAGCAATTATGAAATGGTTTATATAATAATTATATGCAGGTACCACACCAATGTTGTACTTCTAGTAGTGTATGTTGATGGGTTGCCAAATTAATAGAAAAATTATTATCTGCTCCCCTTCAACATAATCTTCTCAGTATAACAAAAATTATGGTATTTATGGAGAATAAAAGTTAGGAAGACTCAGTTCACTGTCACTGATACTGTAAAGTGATGATCTGTACAGTGTTATACTACAACAGCAGCACTTCCTGGGTGTGGTCTTCTAGAGACGTGTTCCCTCATGTGTAAAGTTCAGCACATACAGCACTATTATACAGAATCCTCACAGAGCTGTGTTCAGAAATGACTCAACTCTACACCTTACTGTACATAGTGAGACACACAACACTGATTCTCACTGTAGCTACAGGTACTTCACTTTCACATTTAATTCACTTTTATTGTATTGTATTGTTTGCACTAATCTATTTTTTTTTCTAATTTCTTTGAATGCACACAAATGTCTAAAAATACACAATTCACAAATGTGATAATTATTTATTTTTTACAGTTTGCAGTTTTGCAGATAAAATTGGGCCAGTGGAGAAAAATAACAATGTTGTTGGAAAAGAAACAGACACTGTTACTCTGAAATGTTCATATGAGTCAAGCAGCAGTAACATATGGTTATACTGGTACACGATTAAAAGCAAAATCAACCAGAGACTCTACTGAACTTACTATCAGAGGTTTAAAGCTTTTAGATTCTGCTCTCTATCACTGCGCTCTTAGAGTAGCAGCACAGTAATACAAAGTTATTGAAAGCCTGTACAAAAACCTAACATTAGTTTATATGAAGTGAATAAAACCACAGATTAAAGATAATCCTTTGACGAATTTAACCGTCAACCACAGGCAAGTTGTGGTATAATGCAGCTGGAAGAAAGAGAAAATAAAAAATAAAAAGGGTTTGAATATAAAAAGTTCACTTTAATCACACCAAAGGTTTTTATGATTAAAATATTTTATTGACTCTAACAAAGCCATTGTGTCGCTGTTTATGGACTGTACCATACTGAATTAGAATAAATCTCTCCTGAACAATAATGGCTCACTGACATCTTTCATAGTATTACTAAGAGCAGCAGCTGTTTTTTTTTCAGTAAGATACCTCAGAAAATGTTTATCATAAATAATACACAAGGTTTTATGCAAAAATATGATTCACATTTTTCTAATTATATAATTTTCATTGTTTGTGTTTGTTTAATATGTTCTCAGGACAGATTCCCCGTGTGATTCTGAATGTAAAGTCAGTATGTTTCAGTAAGAATCAAGAATCTGTCAGTAACATTGGTGACTGTCATGTGATGCTGTGGGGTGGAGCTTCATAAACCTGTACGATGTTATGATGAACATATCAGAGAACAGAAAGACCTCAGAATATTGTCATTCAGCTAAAAGCATTCATCATGTTCACTGTTATATTCACGTGTCTGTGGCTTTTACTAGGTGAGTTATACATTAATATTGTTTGTCATTTCAGAAATGTTATGTGTTGAATTAGTGATAAATGAGTGTGTGGTGAGAAGAAAAAGCAGAATGTAAAATTATTTATCTATTGTTTGTGCACACAATAAAAGTTAAATGCATTATGTTCACTTCTATAACAGGTGACTCAATGGGAGATTCAATAAACCCAAGTTTCACTCATGAAGTTGTAAAAGAAGGTGATGATGTTACTCTGTCCTGCAGCTACAGCACAAGTGCTCCATACAGCTACCTGCACTGGTACAGACAACATCCGAAATCTAACCCACAGTTCCTTCTTTATATTTATGATACAACTGGAGGAAAAAGTGACTCAATTCCACCACGTCTGGATGTTAAAGTTGATAAAAAAAATAAACAAGTGCATCTGATCATCTCCTCTGCTGCTGTATCAGACTCTGATATATACTACTGTGCTCTGGTGCCCACAGTGACAGGAAATCCAGCTGCTCTGTACAAAAACCTCCAAACTGTCATGTTATACTAAAGACTGCCAACAGGGGGAGACAGTAGCTCAGTGGTTGGCTTGTTTGCTTTGCACCTTTGAGATTGAGGGCTCTGAATCTCACCTCCACTGTGTGTGCTGAATTTGTTTCCACTGTGCCTCAGGCGTTTACTCCACCAACCCAAAGAGATGCCTTGTTGGCTAATTGTTGTCCAAATAATCTGTATTATGTGAATGTGAATGTGTGAGTGTGTATGTTTGTGCCCTACAATGGGCTCTACAGAGCAATTTTTTAAAAATCTTTAAGCAGGTGACTAAAACAGACTTCATTACAAGTGCAGTTCTGCTCTTTTGGACAGTGTTCAGTGTGAGAAAGTCTGAAAGAAAAAATGTGAATAATTCTTTAAAAGTGTGTTGGATTAAAACATTTAGTTAAATTAAATTTTATTTGTATATCAGTTTTAACACTGAACATTCCCCAAATGTTATATTACAAATAATAATTTTTTTATTGAATTATCTAATGAATGAGCCAGTGGCTCGATAAAACCTTAAGAGGAACCCATCTTTATCTATGTGACAACGAATATCCATTCATTACAGTTCCAGCATTAAAGAGTTTTTCACCTGTTCACTGATGGAGACTTGATTCAGCTCATTCAACTGTTCATGGGAAATGCAACCCAAAATCACTGTAGCAGACTGTTTATATTAATTACAGTCCAAATCCATCTTCATGGTTCCTGAGTTGAATCCTCAGTTTTTGAGGGTAAACAACTCTAGAATAAAGATCAGTTAAAAACATATAGTTCTATTTATCACTAAACTTTAAGAATAAACAGATCTGATCAGTTAAATACTAACTACATACTTTCTCACAACCCAATTCACTAATCCAGAGAACATCTTAGGAAATGTGATGCAGTTCATCAGTTTCCTTTACAATAGAATATGTTTCTTAAAATTAAAGGAAATGAATGTGTTTAATTTTTGTAATTAATTATGTTTCACAGTTGATCACCTCAGAGAAAATCTAAATACAATGGAATAAAGTAGTTTAGTGAAGTAAAAACATATAAGAATGTCTATTTATATTGACTGCTCTTTATGATAAAACATGTGCAACATTTATGAGTCTATAGAGCTGCATTTCCACAAACAAAATACTATCACACTGTGCTGATATCACATGAACCACGAAACAATCAATAAACACATTTTCCTATAGTGGATAAACTTATATACTCATTTATGAATTTAAATGTACTATTTATCATCTATTTATATATTTAAAGCTGATTAGGGACAATGTGCATTGTTAAAAGTGCAATATGAATATAAATGAATTAAATTCAACTGAAAATAAATCTTTAATTAAAAATAATGTTCTCTGCTGGTTATTCTGATGAAATACATGAAATGATGGAATAACAATGTAAAACTTCTTTATAAAGATGCAACAAAAATCCAAAATAAAGGATCAAATTTAAAATATGGTTTTATTATAAACACTAATTATTTGCCATCTTATAAAATAGCACTTGATCCAGTACACTGATGTTACTAACGTCATGTACCTCTCGAAAAAAAAAAAAAAAGTAAGAAAGAAAGAAAGAAAGAAAGAAAAGGACAGCTTTCTATGTTTGCTCTTTGCACTCAATAAGTTTTATAGAAGTTTCACTACCAAACATTTATATTTCTGTGAAAAACTTCCAAATACAGGTGAAGTCAGACGCAGTGTGTTGGCTATAATTTTACACTGATACTGTGAAGTGATGATCTGTACAGTGTTATACTACAACAGCAGCACTTCCTGGGTGTGGTCTTCTAGAGACGTGTTCCCTCATGTGTAAAGTTCAGCACATACAGCACTAATATACAGAATCCTCACAGAGCTGTGTTCAGAAATGACTCAACTCTACACCTTACTGTACATAGTGAGATACACAACACTGATTCTCACTGTAGTTACAGGTAATTAACACTCATTTGTTAATCAGTTGTATTATAGAACACCAAATGTATTTTCAAACATTAATTTATTGGTTGTTTTGGTTATGTTTACAAAAGAGATTCATTATGTCACATTTATTCATTCATATTTTCTTCTTTACAGCAGGCAGTTTTGCAGATAAAATTGGGCCGACATATGAAGATGCCAATATTATAGGAAAAGAAACAGACACTGTTACTCTGAAATGTTCATATGAGTCTGGCAGTGAAAACATTCGTCTTTACTGGTACAAACAAGATCCTAACAGCACACCACAGTTTTTATTGTATAAAGGTGCAAGGTCAGTTAGTTTTGCGAGCAATCCTACTGATTCTCGATTACAAACAGAAACATCCAGAAACTCTACTGAACTTACTATTAGAGGTCTAGAGCTTTTAGATTCTGCTCTCTATCACTGTGCTCTAAGAGTAGGAGACACAGTGATACAGAGTCACTAAAAGCCTTTACAAAAACCTAACAGTGGAATAGGAAGCTTCTAAAACCACAGCAGATTAAAGGTGTTCATTTGATCAAATTGTCAGTTAACCACAGACACAAACAACATTTGTAGCAACAGATGCAGCTGGAAGAAAGATAAAATAATTAACACTAACATTTTCATCACAGTTGTCTACAAATATATCTACATTTTGAATGCTCCAAAATATATTCAATGACATTTCCAGATCTATTGTGTCTGGTGTTACTGCTCTGCACTGTGTAGAATTAAATTCTGGAATCTTTTCCCTTTTTTTCCTGTATTGAATTTCCATCTGTTCATTGTTCATTTGTTCATGTGTTTATTATGTACTTGTATAAACAGTTCCAGTCAAAAGTTTGGACACACATTCTCTGTGGGAGTCATGCAGTTTAAATGTGCCCTCAGTGTTGATTAAATCACCAACAGTGTCACAGCAAAGCAGCTCCACACCATCACACACCCTACTTTATTTTGTCAATTCACCCACTGTATATCTAACATAGAGATGATGGTTAGAACCAAAAATCTAAATTAAATAATATCATAAATAACACATAAATTAATGGAAATATTCATACATTTCTGCAAAAATAAATATATTAATGATTAAATGTTAAAGGAGATCAAATGTTAAAGGAAATGCTAAAAGAAATTACCTTTTCCCTCCATAATCATTCGTTTAATTCTCAATATAATTATGTATTTATTTATGTAGTGGATGTAAAACAAGCTTTAGTAGCTGGAGTTTATGACACCATTATCTGATTGTTGTAAGAGTGTGGTGCTTAACAGTTTGCATTAAATTAGAATAGAAGGACGAAGTCAGACTAGTATTTATTCCAGCACTGCTCGACTGGTCCCACCATCTCTCAAGTGGTAGATATACATCAAGACTCTTTTCTGCACTCAGTCACTGTGTGTCTTCAAATAACAGGTGAAGATCTACAGTACCTCTTACTGTAAGACTTGAACTAGCACTTATTTACCCTGTTTGTTTTATGTCTTTATGTTAAGTGTGATATAATTCCTACCAACAGAGGTTTAGGCTGATGGGATCCTAAGTTTGTAATCACTTCTCTGTCTTAGTTTCAGGACTTTGATGTTTTATTTGGTTTTAGATATCAACAATCATCATCTTACATATGGTAATATGGGTATTGTGTGAATAATCAATCAAGAATTTTCCCTGTTCTGAATTACAGTGAGGAAAATAAGTATTTGAACACCCTGCTATTTAGCAAGTTCTCCCACTTAGAAATCATGGAGGTGTCTGAAATTGTCATCGTAGGTGCATGTCCACTGTGAGAGACATAATCTAAAAAATATAATATAATATTTGGTACAGTAGCCTTTGTTTGCAATTACAGAGGTCAAACGTTTCCTGTAGTTTTTCACCAGGTTTGCACACACTGCAGGAGGGATTTTGGCCTACTCCTCAACACAGATCTTCTCTAAATCAGTCAGGTTTTTGGCTTGTTGCTGAGAAACACAGAGTTTGAGCTCCCTCCAAAGATTCTCTATTGGGTTTAGGTCTGGAGACTGGCTAGGCCACGCCAGAACCTTGATATGCTTCTTACAGAGCCACTCCTTGGTTATCCTGGCTGTGTGTTTCGGGTCATTGTCATGTTGGAAGACCCAGCCTCGACCCATCTTCAATGCTCTAACTGAGGGAAGGAGGTTGTTCCCCAAAATCTCGCAATACATGGCCCCGGTCATCCTCTTCTTAATACAGTGCAGTCGCCCTGTCCCATGTGCAGAAAAACACCCCCAAAGCATGTTGCTACCACCCCCATGCTTCACAGTAGGGATGGTGTTCTTGGGATGGTACTCATCATTCTTCTTCCTCCAAACACGTTTAGTGGAATTATGACCCAAAAGTTCTATTTTGGTCTCATCTGACCACATGATTTTCTCCCATGACTCCTCTGGATCATCCAAATGGTCATTGGCAAACTTAAGACGTGCCTGGACATGTGCTGGTTTACGCAGGGGAACCTTCCGTGCCATGCATGATTTCAAACCATGACGTCTTAGTGTATTACCAACAGTAACCTTGAAAATGGTGGTCCCAGCTCTTTTCAGGTCATTGACCAGCTCCTCCCGTGTAGTTCTGGGCTGATTTCTTACCTTCCTTAGGATCATTGAGACCCCACGAGGTGAGATCTTGCATGAAGCCCCAGTCCGAGGGAGATTGACAGTCATGTTTAGCTTCTTCCATTTTCTAATGATTGCTCCAACAGTGGACCTTTTTTCACCAAGCTGCTTGGCAATTTCCCCGTAGCCCTTTCCAGCCTTGTGGAGGTGTACAATTTTGTCTCTAGTGTCTTTGGACAGCTCTTTGGTCTTGGCCATGTTAGTAGTTGGATTTTTACTGATTGTATGGGGTGGACAGGTGTCTTTATGCAGCTAACGACCTCAAACAGGTGCATCTAATTTAGGATAATAAATCTAGTGGAGGTGGACATTTTAAAGGAAGACTAACAGGTCTTTGAGGCTCAGAATTCTAGCTGATAGACAGGTGTTCAAATACTTATTTGCAGCTGTATCATACAAATAAATAGTTTAAAACTCATATATTGTGATTTCTGGATTTTTTTTTTTAGATTATGTCTCTCACAGTGGACATGCACCTACGATGACAATTTCAGACCCCTCCATGATTTCTATGTGGGAGAACTTGCAAAATAGCAGGGTGTTTTATTCTGCTTTGGGACAATGTCCACTGTTAGAAGTGCTATATACATAAAATATTATTGAATTGAAGGAGAAAATTTTCAAATAAATGTTTAAGCTAAATAATGATCTCTACTGGTGATTGTGATAGAATAAAGATTTAATACTAAAACACAATAATAACAAAAGTAAAATTTAGTCTTAAATTAACAATATGGTTTCATTATAAACACTAATTATGCTTTAATGTATGTTTTCCCTCATGTCCTGACTCAGCTGTAGTCAAACCTGGGTGCTTTAAATATTATTTCTCTGTGAAGGACGATTTTCTGGTAGGTAAACCCCCGGGGTGGAGTAGTCAGTTTTTGTTAGTGTGGTAGCTTCTTAAAGTCAGTCCTGTGGAAAGGGCTATTGGGTTGTGTGTAATCTCACTGGCAATTTCTTTTTCTAAATCTTGCAAAATTTTTGGGGATAAGTCTGACCTGCTGGCACCACACAAACTAAAACTAAAGCTAAAATAAAGCAAACTTAGTTTGACTAATAAAGAAATGAGAAGAAATGAGAGCAGCACCTTTCACCTTTCCAAGTAAGATAAATACCATAAATTAAAAGAAGCCCACAAGTCAGACAAAAATCCATATATTTTATTGAAGCAAAAGAGAGCAATGGTACACATGAACTATTCAATTCAATTCAGTTCATTTTTATTTGTATAGCGCTTTTAACAATGACCATTGTCTCAAAGCAGCTTTACACAGATAATGTGGTGATTAAAAGTAAATATGTTCTTTGTAAGTATGTTTGTCCCTGTTGAGCATCTGTGGCAAGGAAAAACTCCCCGAGATGGCATAAGGAAGAAACCTTGAGAGGAACCAGACTCAAGAGGGAACCCATCATCATCTGGGTTGCACCGAATGTCCATTTGAAGCAGATATACAATGTTGCAGGGTACAGTGATGATGATCAGAAGCGAACTGTATCCTGAGTCAGTGTAGCAGACTGTTGACATTAACTACAGTCCAAATCCATCCTCAAAGCTCCTGTTCTTACTCCGGAATTTCATGGAACCACCCAAGCGTTAAAGAGAAACCGTCCCAAGCTGCAAAGAGTGACCTCCTAGTCAGCAACTAGGCAGAACTAGGCAGCAAATCATAAAATTAACATAAAGGGAAGGTCCAGGCCCTCCAGCAGTTGGAGGTCGGACTTGGAGTCTTCCCCACCTAACCAATGGAAGCTAATAAAATAACAAAACGTAAAAACAAAGTGCTGACAGATAATTGTTAAAAAAAAAAATCCACTTTTTTTTTTTAGTTAGAATCCAAGATGCTGGAGGTGGTTTCACATCTAGAAAGGCTGTAATCCCAATATTTCTCTAGTTTCAGGAAGCGCTACAGAATAACTGGACAGATCTTCCATTTCTGCATCCTCCACTGAATATTCGAAATCCAAAAAGAAACCGCTTGCACATGAATAGAACGGCTTTGCTCCTGGTACGTCTCCAGTCTCAGAAATACCTACAGATTGAAACAAATAAAAGTGAGTCACTTCACACCAAGAACATTATCAGATTTAAATGTATATATAAAAATGCTAATTAAATAAATGTAAAATATGGATAATCAGCAGTGGCAATGGGAATCACCTTGTTAGCTTCTTGTGCACATACATGATGTGTGCAATTCATTATACATGACTTGCAGTAAAGGTCACCTTACCCCTGTCAAAAATTCCTTAAACATTTTATCAGCCCACATCCACCATTACTATGGATGGTCTTTTCCTGCTGTCCTGCAGTCACTAAATAAATTATTCTTATAATCTGGCAGAGCACCAGATACCATGACTTTTTGGTCAGATATTATTATTTATGCACTCTAAAAGATATCAAGGTGATTCTCACTACCTTTGGTGGTTAAGAGAGATAAAAAATGTGATTAAAAATACATACCCATTTTAAATTCCTGTGCCTGAGATATATTAACATATCCAGCCAAACAAATTACACAGTCTTTAATCTGATCAGAAGATAAAGACTGGAAAGTAGGCTTTGACAAGTCATTATCATACAAAATCCATTTGTTGTTAGATCCTCTATAGCACATAGTCATGTGATATTCTTTTCCAAGCAGCAGAAACTGTAGTTGAAAGATTCTAAAATAAAGATAAATACACTGTTAAAAAGATACAAAGCACCACAAGGATAAACATATAATCTTCAGATTAAATTTGACTTTTGCTGTATGAAATAGCTTTTGTTACATTTGTACAGTTACCTATGTTTCTTATCACACAGGTCTTGTTTAATCCAGTAACCACCAGCATTAAAATGGTATCCCAGAATAATAGTTGGATCTTCTGGATGTCCCAAAGCCTTTATATTATCAAATTCTTTCAAATTGCTGCCAAAAAATAAAATAAAAAATTGTACTGCACAGAGAATAAGCATAACACAATAGTACAATAATCTTGAAGTTATGACACTTATGAATCTTTACATACCTGAGTATGTCTTCATAGACAGGACTATTGTTTGGGATTTTTTTGGCTTGTTTATTTTCGGGACATACCATTTTATAATACAAAATATAATAATCGTCCAGACTCCCGAAATAATCTATTTCTTTACGTGTGTGATCAAATCTAACATGTTTCAGCAGCCAAGCACAAATAACTTTGGCCTCAGCATACTTTTTTGCATTTAATAAAGCCATAAGTTTTTGTATTAACTCGTCTGTATTAAACAGACGTTTGACATTTGGAAATATATTGAATGTGATATGAAAGGCAGCTAAAAGGGAGTCAAGAACACATGATCTTTTTAACCGGTATGAGCAAAATAAAGCATCAGCTTTTATGTAGGAATACAATCCTTCACTCATCAGCACCTGCAATGACATATTCATAGCTAATGAGTAATTGGTCTCAGGAACTTCCACAGTATCACTGGACAAATCTTTCATTTCTACATCCTTCTCTGAATTTCCGAAATTCAACACTGAGCTCCTTGCACACGAATAGAATGGCTGTGCTTCTGTATCTTCTCCAATCTCAGGGATACCTACAGAGTGAAACAAATAAAAATAAGTCACTCCATACCAAGAACATTAACGGATTAGAATGTGTATATGAAAATGTCAATTACATAAAAGTGAAATATGGATAACCAGCAGTGGCAATGAGAATCACCTTGTTAGCGTTGTCACATAAATGTGTGCAATTCATGAAATTATGTGTGATGTATTGCTTGCAGTAATGGTCAGCTTTTTCCCCATTAGAAAGGCCTTAAACATTTTAGGAGGCCACATACACCTTTACTATTGATGGACTTTTCCAGCTGTCCTGTAGTCACTAAATAAATTATTCTTATAATCTGGCAGAGCACCAGATACCATGGCATTTTGGTCAGATATTATTATTTATGCACTCTAAAAGATATGAAGGTGATTCCCACTACCTTTGGTGGTTAAGAGTGATAAAAAAATGTGATTAAAAATACATACCCAGTTTATATTCCTGTGCCTGAGATATATTAACATATCCAGCCAAACAAATTACACAGTCTTTAATCTGATCAGAAGATAAAGACTGGAAAGTAGGCCTTGCCAAGTAATTATCACACAAAATCCAGTTGTTGTAAGAGACTATATAGCACATATTCATGTGATTTTTTTTTCCAAGCAGCAGAAACTGTAGTTGAAAGATTCTAAAATAAAGATAAATACACTGTTAAAAGGATTCATAGCACCACAAGGATAAACATATAATCTTTAGATTAAATGTTACTTTTGCTGTATGAAATAGCTTTTGTTACATTTGTACAGTTACCTATGTTTCTTATCACACAGTTCTTCTTCAATCCAGTAACCACCAGCGTCAAAATGGTGTCCTAGAATAATAGTTGGATCTTCCGGATGTCCCAAAGCCTTAATTTTATCAAATTCTTTCAAATTGCTGCCAAAAAATAAAATAAAAAATTGTACTGCACAGAGAATAAGCATAACACAATAGTACAATAATCTTGATTTTTATTACTTATAAAGAAAATCATTATTGGGTTGAAGTTATGACACTTATGAATCTTTACATACCTGAGTATGTCTTCATAGATGGGACTATTGTTTGTGATTTTTGTGTCTTGTTTCATTTTGGCACATACCAGTTTATAATACAAAATAGAATTATCTTCCAGACAGCCAAAATAGTTTATTTCTTTACGTGTGTGAGCAAATATAACATGTTTCAGTTTGGCCAAGCTGCCAAACTCGTCTGTATTAAAAAGACATTCAACATGTGGAGATTTTTTGTATATAATGTGAAAGGCGGCTAAAAGGGAGTCAAAAAGACTTGATCTATTTAACTGGCATGAGCAAAAAAAAACATCAGCTTTTATGTAGGAAGACATTCCTTCACTCATCAACTTTGGAAACTCAAGCAACCTGGATTTGGAAAAACAAACCAAAAAAAATTCAGAAAATCTTAGACTATCTCTCAACAATCATACAAGTTGTATTAAAGTTTTTGTTTTTAAAGCCAGAGCCTAACTCATTTTAACACCATGGTCCTAATGCCCCCGGTGTCAGAACATTATGATGCTAGCATGTTGAAACTAGCCTACTGATTGAATCAATATAATAAGTGACTATAAACCATTATATGAACTGTATTAGGCATAAGGGTTTTTAGAGATACAAAGTATTGTACCTTTTAGTTTCCATTTTAAATGAAGTTTGAAGTCTCCCCAATGTAAGAAACCAAAGCAATAGACAGCTTCTTGTTGTTGAAAACACAAACATTTCTGCGTACAAGGAAGCAACAGGGCTGTTTAGCTTAGGTGCACACGTCACTAAAGGAAAAAAATTATAGTTATTCAGAATAGTTGATAATAGCTAGCTGTTTCCTGGTGTGAGTCATTGTTATAAAACAATCCAGATGGCCAAAATAGTCTATTTCTTTAAACGTGTGATCAAATCTAACATGGTTCAGCTGCTTAGCGCAAATAACTTTGGCCTCAGGATACTTTCTTGCATTTAATAAGGTCATACGTTTTTAGATTAACGCATCTGTATTAAACCGACGTTCGACATTTGGAAATATATTGAATGTGATATGAAAGGCAGCTAAAAGGGAGTCAAGAACACATGATCTTTTCAACTGGTATGAGCAAAATAAAACATCAGATTTCATGTAGGAAAACCTTCCTTCACTCATCAGCACCTGCAATAACATAGGCATAGCTACAGAGTAATTGGTCTCAGGAATTGCCACCACATAACCTGACAGATCTTTCATTTCTACATCCTTCTCTGAATATTCAAGATCCAACACTGAGCTCCTTGCACACAAATAGAATGGCTGTGCTCCTGTATCTTCTCCAATCTCAGGGATACCTACAGAGTGAAACAAATAAAAATAAGTCACTCCATACCAAGAACATTAACGGATTAGAATGTGTATATGAAAACGTAAAGGACATAAAAGTGAAATATGGATAACCAGCAGTGGCAATGAGAATCACCTTGTTAGCGTTGTCACATAAATGTGTGCAATTCATGAAACTATGTGTGATGTATTGCTTGCAGTAATGATCACCATTTTACTCATCAGAAAGATTTTAGGAGGCCATTTTAGGAACATAAACATTTTAGGAGGCCACATACACCTTTACAATCTGATAATCTGACAGAACACCAGATCCTGACTTCTTGACTTTGTGGTCAGATCTCATTATGTATGCACTCAAAAAGATATTAAGGTGATTCTCACTACCTTTGGTGTTTAAGAAAGGTAGACTAGATTAGACCTAAAATGCGATTTCAAAAATGCATACCGAGTTTTACTGGGTCGTCATCATACAACATCCATTTGTTATTGACGAATCTAAAGCACATCATGATGTGATTTTCTTTTCCAAGAAGCAGAAACTGCAGTAGAAACATTCTAAAATAAAGATAAATACAATGTTAAAGGGACACAGAGCAACGAAGCTATAAATGTATAATCTTCAGATTTAAATGTTACTTCTGCTGTATGAAATAACTTTTGTTACATTTGTACAGTTACCTGTTTTTCATAGCACACAGCTCTACTTTAATCCAGTAACCACCAGCGTCAAAATGGTGTCCTAGAAGAATAGTTGGATCTGCTGGATGTCCCAAAGCCTTTATATGAGCAAATTCTTTCAAATCGCTGCCAAAAACAAAAAAAACATTGTACTGTTTAGAGAATAAGCATAACACAATAGTACAATAATATTTTTTTCAAAATGATTGAAGTGAATTCTCTTTTTTTTTTTACAAGTATCTGTTTTTTATTACTTATTAAGACAATCATTATAGGGTTAAAGTATACACTTATAAATCTTTCTTATCACTTTTGACTTTCACTTATGAATCTTTTTTTTCTTACTATTGTTTAGGATTTTTTGGTCTTGTTTCATTTCAGCACATACCAGTTTATAATTCAAAATAGAATGGTCTTCCAGATGGCCAAAATAGTCTTTTACTTTACCTGTGTGATCAAATCTAACATGTTTCAGCTGCCAAGCACAAATAACTTTAGCCTCAGGATATTTTTTTTTGCATTTAGTAAAGCTATCAGATTTTGGATTAACTTGTCTGTATTAAAGACATTCAACATTTGAAAATGTTTTGTATTTAATGTGAAAGGCAGCTAAAAGTGAGTCAAGAACACATGATCTATTTAACTGGTATGAGCAAAGTTAAACACCATTTTTATGTAGGAAAACCATCCATTAATCGACTTTTTCAACCTGGATTTGAAAAAAAAAACTGAAAAAAAAGGGAAAAAAATCTTAAACTAGCTCTCAACAATCATTCAAGTTGTATTAAAGTTTTTGTTTTTAAAGCCAGGGCCTAACCCATTTTTACATTTTACATTTATATGGTTTTGATGGCCTTGGTGTCGGAACATTACGATGCTAGCATGTTGAAACTAGCCTACTGATTGAATCATTATAATACGTGACTATAAACCATTATATGAACTGTATTAGTCATAAGGGTTTTTAGAGATACATAGTATTAGTAGTACCTTTTAGTTTCCATTCAAAATCAAGCTTGAAATCTCCTCACTGACAGAAACCAAAGTTATAGACAGCTTCCTGTTGTTGAAAACAGAAACAAAGATCTGCAAACAAGGAAGCAACAGGGCCGCGTAGCTTAGGTGCACACGTCACTAAAGGAAATAGTCATAGTTAGTTATAATAGTTATCTGCGTGCTGTTTCCTGTTGTGAGTCATTGGTGTAACTTCCTGTTGTATTTAAGATTCAATGTTTTTATTGTCAATGACACCATATATGCAGACATACAGAGAAATCAAAATTCCGTTTCTCTCATTAAATGTTTATATAGTCAATGACACGTGGATCTGATCATCTCCTCTGCTGCTGTATCAGACTCTGATCTGATCACAGTGACAGGAAATCCAGCTGCACTGTACAAAAATTTCAACACAGTCATATTACACTGAAGACAAATAAACTCAAAGTATTTTTATCAATTCAGTAATGTTCAGTGTAACTTTGATTTTAAATTATACTGGCTTCTTTCCTAATAAAGAATTAAAACCAAATGCATCTTGGATGACCTGTGGGAGAGGAAATGATCAGCAAATTTTTATATATTTGGCTGAAAAATGCAATAAAATATACTTACTGATGATTTGGGGTCACGTTTGGGACTCACATTTTCATCATAGCAGGTTTTATGGCAGAAGGCAGAACAAACTAGACAGGGAATATAATAAATATTGGGTCGGGTTAAGTGACTCGATCTCTCTTTTTCTCTTTCTCTATCTATCTATCTATCTATCTATCTATCTATCTATCTATCTATCTATCTATCTATCTATCTATCTATCTATCTATCTATCTATCTATCTATCTATCTATAAGGTCAAGCTTTCAAACAAAGGACGGTGAGGAGAAAATATAAGTGAAGGATGGATGGATAGAATATGAGAGGAAAAAAAGAGAAAAAAGGGAAGTAGTTAAATTGAAAGTGATACAGGTCAATAGGTGCAGAGAATGTTACTGAAGATGTGATTGAAGAATAGATGTAGAGAAGATGACTGCTAGAGGTATTGATGGATAGAACATGTGTGATGAATAGACATGGATAGACAGAAAACAAAAAAGAGAAATAAAAGGAAAAAAATCAGCACCTGGATGTAACTAAGCAAATAGATAAGAGGCAGTGTCTCATTTCTAAACAACCATTTCAGAAGGTATTTACTGTTTTTGTGGAAAAGATCTTAAGCTGGTTTTAGAAGGACAACATTACTGGACTGCATCAATTAAAGAAAACAACAAAGGAGATGCTGATCTACAAAAATGTATTAAGAACTGTGCAATGCATTAATAAAACCTGGAAGCAAAGTTTGTTTTTAGGTCAGTGGTGAAATCTACACAGAAATGTGTGTATACAGAAGAAAGCAGAAGAAGAATAACAGCAGCACTTCCTGGGTGTGGTCTTCTAGAGACGTGTTCCCTCATGTGAAAGTTTAGCACATACAGCACTATTATACAGAATCCTCACAGAGCTGTGTTCAGAAATGACTCATCTCTATCACTGCACTCTTCAGATTTATGCACAGTAATACAGAGTCACTGAAACGCTGTACAAAAACCTAAAGTTTGTGAAAACCACAGAAAATGACATATTTCCTTTAACCACTTGTTATCAGGAAACCACAGACATAAGGACAAAAAAACGTGTTAACATTTGCAAATGAAAGAAACAGAAAGGAACAAACCGAATCAACAGCTGCACACCAAACACACTGAATTCACAAAAGTACATTTTTAATTCTCCAAAATGTATTTGAAATAAAATATCACAGCATTGTATCAGATGCTACTGATGCACACTATGTGGAAATAATTTGTGTTTTTCTTCTTAGTTTTTCCTCATGATTTAATGTTATCAATTTTCTTACCTTCCTTCAATAATTTGGTAATTTACTATTTTATTCATGTGTTTATGATGCATGTAGATAGAAATGCATGTTACTCTGCTATTTGTAAGTTTGTGAACAACAAACAAATGGAAATGTGACCATACAGATCAAACCAACATGTGTGTGTGTGTGTGTGTGTGTGTGTGTGTGTGTGTGTGTGTGTGTGTGTGTGTGTGTGTGTGTGTGTGTGTGTGTGTGTGTGTGTGTGTGTGTGTGTGTGTGTGTGTGTGTGTGTTTTAATTGTAAAATTATGTTACGTTTAAAAACTGGCTAAAATTTTAAAAGAGTTTTGGTTCCAGATGTATATGTGTAGATGATGACACACCACTGATATATAATGTAGTAAATATATATAATTAAATTTCAGATTTATTTAATATTATCCAGATCATTCATCTCATTATCACTCTGTCCTCTACATCTGCTTCAATCAAACCAACTACCTGCATTTCTTTCCTTACCACATCCATAAACCTCCTCCTTGGCCTTTCTCTTTTCCTCCCGGTGGCTCCATCCTCAGCATTCTTCTACTGATAAAACCCATGTCCCTCCTCTGCACATGTCCAAACCATCTCATCTCTTATCTTGTCTCCAAAATGTCCAACCTGCACAATCCTTCTAATAAACTCATTTCTAATCCTGTCCATCCTTGTCACTTCCACTAAAAACAATGTATCGGTCAGCGAGCAAAATTTTCACGCCATATGCCATTTTTCTTGGACAAGTACTAAAATTCTTTAACTGTTTCAGAAAGAGGTAGGTCTTCAACCGTCGCTTGGTGCTGTACAGGCATCTAGGGAAAGTTCATTCCACCACCTCGGTGCCAGAACAGAGAAGAGCCTTGAAGTATAGTTACCTCTCATTCTGAGAGAAAGTGGTACCAGTCGAACAGTGCTGGAGGATCTCAGACAGCGTGGTGCAGTGTGAGGTGTGATGAGGTCTCTGAGGTAAGATGGTGCTGGTCCATTTTTGGCCTTGTAGGCAAGCATCAGTGTTTTGAATCTGATACGTGCAGCTACCAGAAGCCAGTGAAGAGAGAGCAGCAGTGGGGTGGTGTGGAAGAACTTGGGCAGATTAAAGAGAAGTCGTGCAGCTCAGTTTTTGGTCATTTGCAGTGGTTGAATAGCATTGAGGGGAAGACCTGCCAGCAGAGAGCTGCAGTAGTCAAGTCTTAAAATGACAAGAGACTGAACAAGCACCTGGGCAGCCTGTGTGGACAGAAATGGTTGAGTCCTTTGGATGCTGTTGAGAAGAAAATCGATAGGAACGAGCCACATAAGCGACATGTGGGAAGAAGGAAAGTTGATTGTCCATAGTTACTCCAAGGTCACAAGCAGTGGTTGAAGGGGAGAGCAGAGAGTCATGAATAGTTATTCGGAGATCTTGACCTGGAGATGAATCACCTGGAATGACCAGCAATTCTTTTTTGCTGGGGTTGAGTTTTAGTTGATGATCACTCATCCATGAAGATATCATCTCATGTCTGTCAAGCATGCCGAGATCTGAGCGGAAGCTGTGGTATCTGGTGGAGGGAAAGAAAAGATTAGTTGAGTGTCATCTGCATAGCAGTGGTAAGAAAACCCATGCGATGATATGACTTTACCAATGGAGTGGGTATAGGGGGAAAAAAGGAGGGGACCAAGTACCAAGCCTTGTGGGACACCAGTGGTGAGTCTGCCCAGGGCAGATGTGGATCTCCTCTATGTTACCTGTTGTGAGCAAACTTCCAGGTAGGAAGCAAACATTTCCCATGCTGTTACCGAGGCTCTGAAGGCAATTTTAGCAAAAGTCACATCCGAAGAAAATTTGGTCAGGAGTGCACGGTAAGATGCGAGGTCTACATCGATTTGTGATTTTTTCCACTTTGATCTGAGTTCTCGTTGACTGCTGGGCAAAACGTCTGACAGCCAGGGTGTGGGCCAAGAAGTCTTCTTGGGTTTTGTAGTCAAGGGGCAGAGGAGGTCCATGGTGGAAGAAAGAGATGAGAGGAAGGAGTCAGTAGCAAAGTGCAAGGGTAGAGAGTCAGGGTAAGGAAGAGATGAAAGGGTACAGGAAGCTACAGAGGAGGGAGAGATGGAGTAAAGGTTAGGACAGAAGAGAGACATGTAAATGGGTGTAAATGTAAATGGGTGGGTGGAACGCATCGACTGAATTTGCCTTATTTCTTATGAGAACATTTTTTTTTGATGAACGAGCATTTTGGGTTGCGAGCTCGTTCCCAGAACGAATTAAACTCGCAAGCCGATGTACCACTGTATTTATTAGTGTTACGTTTTACTCCTTGGTGAACACAAGAAAGGCGCAGTCATGTATTTTATTGAAGTACAAGTATTAGAGCCCCACACAACCCTGCTCACATTCTCTGATGATAAATCCTTATTTCCCCAATAAAACGTGATATAAATTACACCTGTTCTTTAAAGTACCTTATCTGTTAAATCTTCATCAAACACTGCAACTACTGTTCCTTCTGTTTTGCTCTCTTCTCTTCTCTTCTCTTCTCTTCTCTTCTCTTCTCTTCTCTTCTCTTCTCTTCTCTTCTCTTCTAGATATATTAGATAGGGTTGAGTCCTGTAATATACAAACACTACTATTATACAAAAGTAAAAAAAAAAATCAGAATGGAATTATATTTTTATACAATAAAATGTCTGCTAAATTTTATAAATTACATTTAATATCAGTGTAGTCATAATTACATTTATGTCAGTTTGTATTTGCTAAAATTAGCTCAGGACAGGTTCCCCATGTGATGCTGAATATAAATCCAGAATGTTAGTAACATTGGTGACTCTGTCATGTGATGCTGTGGGGTGGAGCTTCATAAACCTTTATGATGTTACAGATTTAGAGAACTGAAAGACCTTTTAGCCATGTTTTCTTCAGATAAAACCATTCATCATGTTCAATGTTATATTCATGTGTCTGGGGCTTTCACTAGGTGGGATAATTGTCTTTTATTTAATTAATATTATATGTTTAAATTTAGTGTCATTATTATTATTATTTGTCTTGGTAGTAAATGTGGGTTGATTTATAAAATCCTGATTAGAATGAGTGAATATTAAAACATTGTGTTCTCTTCTCTATGACAGGTGAATCCATGGCATATTCAATAGAACCACTTTTTACTCCTAAACATGTAGATGAAGGTGATGATGTTACTCTGTCCTGCAAATACAAAACACTCAGCTCTACAAACACCTACTACCTGCACTGGTACAGACAACATCCAAAATCTAAGTCCCTTTTTAATATTATGCAAACTGGAACTCAAGTGTCTGCTCTCCACCAAGAATGAATGCTAAAGTTGATGATGGTGATAAAAAACAAGTGGATCTGATCATCTCCTCTGCTGCTGTATCAGACTCTGATCTATACTACTGTGCTCTGGTGCCCACAGTGACAGGAAATCCAGCTACACTGTACAAATACCTTGACTCAGTTTTGTTATCTGCTCATAATTTTAAGTCATTTGCATGCTTTCTCTTTTAATTTAAAGAGTTTATTTTTTTGACTTGTCTTCACCTAACAGTCTGAAGATCACTCTTGAAGTGGCTGCACAGTAATAAAGAGACAATTAAAGACTAAACAAAAAAAACATAACACTGGGACAAAGAATATTCTAAAACCACAGATTAAAGATAATCCTTTTACCAGTGTCTCAGTAAACCACAGCCAATAACTAAAGTTGTGGTAACATGCAGCTGAAGGAAACAAAAAAAATAAATAAAGAGGGTTTAAACATGAAAACTACACATTAATCACACAACATTCAAATATGGGCATTTGGTACTGGTGAATATTATTTAGAATTAAAGTAAACCTTTTATTAGTTTGTTTTCTTCATGATTCCTTGAAATAATTATTTTATGAGTTAATTAGTTTGTTCATTCTTTATGCATGTACACACAAATACATAATATAAATATAATGTCCTTTTATAAAAATGTAAAATGTTAAAATGAATTTTAGACATGACACTGAACAAATACAATTAAGATGAAATTGATAAAACTGTCAGTGGAATTTTTCCTTTTCTTTTGTTAATGATCAGATTTGATTGTACACAAGTTTGCCATATAAGGGCCATATTTTATTTATACATATATATATATATATGTATAAATATATATATTTTTTTTTTAGAAACAAAAAAAAAACAATAAGAAAAAAGAAAATATCTCTGAAGCTGAAAATAATGA
Source organism: Silurus lanzhouensis (assembly GCA_039877035.1). Classification (NCBI taxonomy): domain Eukaryota; kingdom Metazoa; phylum Chordata; class Actinopteri; order Siluriformes; family Siluridae; genus Silurus; species Silurus lanzhouensis. The sequence goes on from JBCEWE010000773.1 coordinate 31,195, forward strand.
ACTCACTGGCAAAAAAACAAACAAAAAAAAATCAATCAATGTGGTCTTCAAATAAATAACGTGTTAATAACATGCTATTTTGCTAATTTGTGCTTTGGTTAAACTTTTTTTCCTGAAGAGAAGCTTTTTTTTGCACTTTTGTTACAGCAAAATATAGGACTGTTCACGTGAAATCAAAGTGCATTGTGGGTACAAACAAATAAACAAAGTTAGTGAGCAAAACTGTTCACTCAGAATTCAGACACCACTACAAAATGGCTGACACCCTCTATAGTGCACTATGTAGGAGATAGGGAGCGGTTTCAGACACAGCATGTGTCACCTTCACAGCCAGCAGCACTCTGATGACCTGCACCTGTACTCAATCACAGGTCAAGTATTTGACTATTTAATCACCAAATACTCTGACCATGGTTTATAAATGAGATGCTGGCTATCTCTCCCACCAAATTGCAGGAAAAATAAGTAAGTAAATGTTCTACATAAAATTTAAGTGTTTCATGTTAAATGTGTTTATATATTTTAGACTTTATAATGCTGCTGGTAATACATAATCAACTATCAAGCCAGGAAGCAATGTAAGGCACACAATTATTTACCTATTATTCAAATATATATATATATATATATATATATATATATATATATCACACATTAGTGAGAGTAGGTGAAGCAGGAGAATAGTAATTTACCTGCACATAATGTAGACGATATTACTACCTTTTACACTTCTCTGTACAAAACTGTAGTTCTGATATAAAAGTAGTGTCTGGATGAACCTTGTCTTTTACTAATTTTGCCATTTCTGTTCTTTTTTTTAGTTCCATCTGCTGCACTGTCAACACCACCTAATAACATGATTCTGCTGCAGAAGTCAATACATGATGGTACATCACTAAATATCCATACAGATGTCCTATGATCTGTACAGTTTAGAGTTTTTATAATGCTATTACTGTCCACATCATGTAGCCCATGTTAAGATCCTGTTGTAGAGCAAGTGGTGCTGGACAAAGTCCAGAAAGATGGTGGAGGATCTCCACCATGGACAATGGGAAACTGCATTGTTGTCATCGGCAAAGTGGTTCTTCTCCATGAAACCAGCAGAAAGTATCGAAAGGAGTTTCTTCCCACAGACTGTTTGGACCCTCAGCAGAGAGAGTGCTTTTTAGAACCACTTATTATTTAGCACAAAATATATACCTAAACATTTGTTTATATACACAGCATATTTTGTATATTACAGCTACATTTTGCATATAAATCTGCATTTTCCCCCACATAGTTTTTCTTTTACCACAATAAATGTAAAAATATTTAACTGATTGTGTGCAAGATAGAGACCAAAAATAATGTTATTATTATTATTTTTTTCTCATTAGTTTTGCCTGCAGTAGGGATCCTGGTGTCCTTTCTTCAAGAGCTAATGTGTCTTTTGCAAACACCAGCAGGTCCACCACAGTCCAAGGATGGTATTGGCTTCATGTGTGTACACAAAACAAAAAATAAGACTTTTATTTGGAAATTGTCCATCAGCTAATATTATATTGCTATTTCCAGAAACCCACTCTGGATCCCTCAAACTACCAATGGAAACTGCTTCCAAGATCCAAACCTGTCTGACTTCAAAGAAGCATGTTCCACTAAGATGCTACATGCTCCCAGATCATCCCAAATATCATCAGTCCTTATCTCCTTTAAATGTTCTATGGCATTTGATACTGTAAACCACAGTAAATTCTCAGGAGTTTTGGAATTGATGCTTGTATTTCGAAAGAAGGATCTGCGCTCCTAAAGTCCACTCAAAGTTATGCCCGCTGGGCCACTGCAGAGAGTCCAGAAATTCCAACAGAGATCTCCCCTCTGAAGGTTACCTGCAGGAAGCTCAACCCATGCTTTGCCAAAACCTTCTCCATATCCAACATGCTCAACCCATGGCCGTCTAAAGCCCTCAGCCTAGTTTTCTCTGGATCCACCCGTCCTTCCATGTGTCCTATCTCAAGTCTAATAAAGCATGCTCCTTGGCTAATCTCCTTGGTTAAAAAGGTTGCAGAAAAATTTGCCAGACCTTTACTTCACTGTTCCAGCTACGGCTACATTACACAGCCAGGATTCCCCTACTCCCTTCATTTTTTCAACTGCAGAAGAGATATTACAAGGCATCCAGTCTTGCAATCCTACCACCTGCCCATTGGACCCAATTGCTTCCACTATCTCACAAGATGACCTTACCAAAAACAGATTCATAACATCTGGACATGTACCAACTCTCATCTAGAGTAATATGCTTTAGCCCTATCCTAATGCAGTGTGGTGATGTGCTTACAGAAGTTTGTTTGCTGAACTGCTAGATGTCTGATTGGTGCTCCAAAAACTATTTGGGCTATAAAGATAATTGGAGTAATTTTGAGGGCAAGACTAGGCTGAATGGGTCATAGTCTCAGAAAAGTGACTAGCCAGAGCCAAGGCCAGGGGACAAACGGGCTATATTGATTATCTGCTAGCTACATTTAGTCATCAGTTAGGGTATACCATATTGAGACTTTTCGTGAGTGAATGTAAAAATTTAGAAATTCCCAGGAAGTTTAAGTAACTTCACATTAAAATGGATATAATGACTGAATATTCAACTTGCACCGCTGATTTAAATATAGGACTGTTTAATATTAGATCTCTGATATCAAAAGTGCTGATTATAAATAAAATTACCGATCAGGAGTTAAATGCACTGTACCAACATAATGCTACTTGCTAATGCTACTTCTTTGGACATGGCATTCATTGTTGGTGACTTTAATATACATTTTAATAATTAGTAAGACTTAAGAACAGCAATTGTGTCCATTCTGGATTCAGTAGGAATTAATCAGAATTTTATAGGACCCACACATAGTGGTGGACACACACACTTGATTTAATGATTTGTTTTAAACAAATTCTTATAAATAATCTTCTGGTGTTATTGACATTAATTAGATCTCTGTCTGACTCTGCAGAGCCCAAATGTCTAGAATCAACGTTCCGTTTACTCTGGATTAGTGGTCCCCAACCTTTTTTGCACCACAGACCCGGGGGGGGGTGGCAAAACAAACATCTTCACATCTGTCTGCGGGTGGTATGGACTAGTCTTGATAGCGGTGATACCCAGCTGTCGGTGTAACTGTCTCATCAGCTTTGAGGTGAAGTTGGTCCCTTGGTCCGTGAGGATCTCTTCCGGGATTCCCACCCGAGAGAACAGCTGAATGAGAGCATTTAAGATCTTGGGGGTGGTGATGGAGCGGAGAGGAAATGCCTATGGGTGCCTAGTGGTGTAGTCACTGATGACAAGGATATACTGATATCCTGTACTGCTCTTTTCCAGTGGCCCTACTATGTCTACAGCGATGTGTTGGAACGGGATGGAGATCACAGGCAATGGTTGAAGTGGGGCCCTGTCTTGTCGTCGCACAGCACTGGTCTGCTGACAGGTGGGGCATGTGGTGCAGTACTTTTGTACCTCCGTGTACATAGCCGGCCAGAAGAATCGTGAGCTGATGTGTGCGTAGGTTTTCTGCAGAGCAAGATGTGCTGCCCAGAGAACTGTATGTGCCAGATGCAACACCACGGGGCGACAACATTTTGGCACCACCAACCGGGTTACATCCGAGGCTTGCATATAGAGTATATCGTTGGTAATGACACACTGCTCCCCACACACGTCTGCTTGTTCGCCTTGCAACGCTTTCTCAAACAAAGGTTTTAGTGACTCGTCGGCGTGCTGCAGCTTTACAATGTTTACCGGTACAGTCCATCCACTTACCTCCAGTCCATCAGTTTTTATGGCACTGGGGTACCAAGTCCTTTCTCTAGCCAACGTTGGCGACATGATTTTCTGGACCCCTTGGTCCCGCCTTGCAACAAACTACTGTCCATGTCCAGCAACGGCTGCAGTCCGGTCTTAACTTGGGCCCAAGTGACAACTAGACATGCTAGCTGGACATTGTATCTTGATCGTTCTTCCCCCCAGTTCGCTTGTACCAGTTCTGGTAATACCGGTACGTCACGTCCCAAAATTACATCCGCCAGTAGAGTTTCCACAATGGCCACAGTGAGTGGGTTTATCTGTCCATTAATGTTCACTTTCACCATTCTATGCACACATTGTAGTTTTGTGTGATTTGTGAAAGACACACTGGTCACATGACATCTTTTCACCAGCGACATTGAACTCCCATTGTCCAACAAAGCTTTCAACTCCTTCCCATTAACGGTCACTGGGACGAGTTGGGGGTATCCCATGCAGTTCACTGTACTGTCCTTCTTTGGGACATAACAAAACCCCATCAACTTGGCTTTTCTTGCTGGGCACATGTTGCTTTGTGTCCTGGCTATTGACAATAATAGCACGTAAGTTCCTGTTCGCTGGTGTCTTTGTCCCCCTTGCTGGCTTGAATGTTGCGGCGAGATTCTCCAGCGCTCCATCCACCAATAGAACTCCTCTGGTCACCGTTTCGGTTAGTTGGAAACGACGACCCTCCTGGGGAGTGTTCCGATACTGCTAAGCAAGTATGGCAGCAGCTAGCCCAGTTCTCGGCTCCCGTTCCTTTACCCAAATTCTGATCTCTTACGGCAGGACATGGAGAAACTGCTCCAGGATGACCATCTCACCAATCTCCTCCCTGGTGTGTAGACCCAATGGCGGTACAAGTGCCTCAGCCGATTATAAGTCTCTACAACTGGGGTCGTAGTTGCACGAAACCGCTGACGATAGGTTTCTGGAGAAACGTTAAACTTCTCCAACAGCGCCTTCTTGAGCTCGCTGTAGACCACTGCTTGGTCTTCATCCATCGCCAGGTAGGCCTCCAGTGCTTGCCCGGTCAACAGTGGAACCAGCTGGTAGCTTAATTTTTCCTCCAGCCACTTCCAGGTTCTGGCGAGCCACTCAAACCGATGCAGATAGTTCTCGATGTTCTCCCCTTGCTGGAAGCTTGGCAACTTTGGCTCGGTTCTGAGCATTGGCTGACTGATGGGCGTTGGTGTGCTCTGGAACCTCACAGCAGTAGTACTTCTCCGGGGAGCTGGTGTAGGAAGCTCCAGTTGTGGCCTTCCCATTGAAGTGTGTTAAACACTTGGGGACAGGCTAATCCTCCGGGGTGCTGGTGTGGGCAGCTTAATTCGTGGGCTCTCCAGGCCCGAAGATGAAGAAGCTGGTTGGATGGCTTGCCGCATGGTCTCCTGCAGAGTCTGCAGCGCTTGGTGGTAGCGTTTCTCTTGCTGCTCCTGTGCGTGCATGAACTTTCGGAGCACCTCTGCCATTCCTCCTTCGAATGTTTTTAGTGGGTGGCCCTGCTCCAGTCCTATTGGCCGTACCCTTGGGTCGTACAGGAGGCACCCAACCCTCCTCTCTTTCTTTCTTAGTGGAATCCACTGTTCCCCAGGCTCCATCTTACAGTGGCTGTCTGAGAACGAAGCATCATCCTGGCCTTGCGGCCTCTGGGATGAGAGAATGAAGTGAGTGTGTCTGTGGTGTGTATGCGAGCAGCATGCTATCTGGCGTGTGTGCAACCCCAGCGCAGTAGCAAGAAACGGAGAAGTGCAAGTGTAGTGGGTGTGTGTAGCGTCATGCTGACAATAGGAACAGTTCATTCTGTCACAGCAAGCAACAGCTGGGAAATCGGATTGCAGACATTGAACAACACCCCCCAGACTCTGCTATAACCATTCTCTGTGACCTCAATAAAGCAAACCTCGCACAGGAACTTCCAAAATCCAAACGGCATATTACATGTTCTACGAGACGAACATTTTGGACCACTGCTACACAACAATAAAGGATGTCCCTTCGTCCACTGAGCTGCTTTAGGACTCTCTGACCACTGCTTGGTTCAACTTTTCCCTACATTCTGATTGAGATATTTTGCTTCTGGGTAAATTATATGTAAACATGGTGTTAGCTTTCATTGCAATGCTGATGATACACAGTTGTATGTTTCAGCAAAGCCAGATGAGGGAGATCAGCTTAACAATGTTGAGTGTGTAAAGGACATTAGACAGTGGATGCTTGATTACTTCCTTCTGCTTAAGTCTGATAAGACAGAAGTACTTTTACTAGGACAACATGCAGCTAGAAGTAAACTTTTGGATTACGTAGCATCTCTGGATGGTGTTTCTATCTTAGTGTGTACAGCATTCAAAGACCCTGGGGTGAATATTGACTCCAGGCTTTCCTTTGAGAAGAAATGTCACATGATCCAGAGATCCCTCGTGTTTGGTACCTTCTGGCTTTTCCATTTAATTATGCAGCCATGGCCGATCTTGGGGGAGTCCCTAACCACATTGTACAATGTCTTACTTTTATATTACAATAAAAAATACTTCATCCTTATTTTCTCAACTCTCTTTTCTCTTTTTTTGAGTTGAACATGCTCTTGAAATTCCAGTGATCAGTGTTCATGTTCCTGTCCCTTTCCACTTTTTGTATCTGCCTGGTTCATCCTGATGAATGGATAGAGGTCTCTATAATTGGAGACCACACTGTGCAGCTCAGAATAATTTCACATCAACAGCCTAAAGATCTGTGAAATTAAGAAGCAGCAAAATAACTTTAAGGATGTATTTGGTCTGTAACTGGTGTCATATTCGCCACTGACTTACTCATTAGGGACAAACTTATACATTTTTTTATTTTTTTTTTTACCACTTTATCTCTGGAAGGCTGCTTTTTAGAAATTGGCAATTGTTAAGTACCAAATATTTTATTCATGCAAAATAGTATTAAGGTCTAGATTTTATTCTGCTAAATGTACTTAACTGTCATAATAGCATTTAATCTTCAACTGCTTTACTGGTCAATGTCTGGCTCTGTGGAATATTGAGATGTGTACAGAGCAGCATCTCTCAGCTGGATCTTCATTAACTTTTAACTTTTTTTTTATGCATTTAGTGCACATGTTTCTTTCTCCCGAATATCAGTAGATCCTGATAACACATCCAGTAAACTTCCTAGACTTTCTGTGACATAACTGAAGTAAAATCAAAAGATGGTTACTGTTGTGAACTATAAACACCAGATTTCGATCATTACATACAGTAGATCATTCAGTTACCTTAAATAGAACATGTTACAGATGTTACAGTGATTCATCTGAAGCTCTTTATTCAAATCTTTTTTGGGGTTAAATGAAAATATGCAGTGAATCAATATTTATTGTTGCGATTTGTTAATTGAAAGCCCCCCTTTTCTCAGCAGTGATTTTTAAATGTAATATAATCTGGGGCATAGTGATAGAACTGAGTAAAACTTGATGTGTTTTTTAGTCTTTCTCCACAAGATGGCAGAGTCTGATGTCTTATAGGTCAAGTTCTATGAGTCTTCTAACATACCTACAATATTTTTTATAATTACATGATTTCTGTCAGTAACATTGGTGACTGTGATGTGATGCTGTGGGGTGGAGCTTCATGAACTTTTAGGATGTAAACAGGTTAAATTACAGAACTTTTCACTGAACTAAGAGCCTTCATCATGTTTACTGTTATATCCATGTGTCTGTGGCTTTCACTAGGTGAGTTATACATTTATGATTTCAGGAATATTCAGTGTTGAATTAGACATTATTTGGTCTGTGTGGTGTTTAGAAACAGTAGAATGTGAGTCTGACTGTATTTCTGTATTGACCATGTTCTCTTCTCTATGACAGGTGACTCCACTGCAGATCCAATAGAACCACTTTCCACTAATACATTTGTAGATGAAGGAGAAAATGTGACTCTGTCTTGCGGCTATAAAAAGTTTAGTGGTGCAGTAAACAACCTGCAATGGTACAGACATTATCCAACATCTAAACCTGTGTTCCTTCTTTACATTCAAGAATCTACTAAATTTAAGAGTGACATTCCACCACGTCTGGATGTTGAACTGGATAAAATTAATAAACAAGTGAATCTGATCATCTCCTCTGCTGCTGTATCAGACTCTGCTCTATACTACTGTGCTCTGGTGCCCACAGTGACAGGAAATCCAGCTGCACTGTACAAAAACCTTCACAGAGTTTAGTTATTCTGCTAAACTACTTGTATGCATTTCAATCCTAATTTTACTGGATGTGTTCAGATTACACTCCTAAGATTTATAAGAATGAGTATCTTATTACAAGAAATGTCTGTCAAAAAATTCAATTAATTACAGCATATTGAATGAATTAAACATGCATTCATATTACCTGCTGTGTTTACTTACTGTCATGATTTGTGAATTTCTTCTTTTTCCCAGTAACCCATTATTTAGGATGAACTGGATCATAGAGATAAACCCAAGAGAAAAAAAAAAAGTCTCTCTTTTCTTCACAAGATGGTTTATTAAATTCATATGAATTCAACCCCCTGCTTTAACACAAATACACTTGTTCCCTCCAGAAAGTGCGTAATCACCTTAAAAATACTTACGTTATTATAATAGATTGTGTTCCAACAGTTTAATGTGAACAGTGTGCAGTGGTATTTCAGCAAGACATATTGTAATTACATTACACACATTGTAGTTAACACTCTTTATAGCACATACAAATCCCACACAGCTGTCTGAGAAACTCACAATGTCTTTGTACTCAATATTAGTACTAACTTATTATTTTCTGTGTGGGAGCCTCACACAATTGCCAAAATTTCAAAATCTCTAAATGGGAAATAGTTGGTGTATAAAAATGTCAACATACGAATAGTCTACTGTTAATAGTGTATGTTTGAGTTTATAAATTAATAGATTAATTTAAATATTAATATTTTCACAAAATATTAGCATTTTCACAAAAAACCTTTGTGATATAAACTACAGCTGTTCTTCTATCATACACACTGCACTAATATTATCCTCACTCCTGCCCTGATTACTCTTAGTAGCTCAACTCATTTATAGAGACACGATTCTGATAAAACTACACAACTGTCCACTTCAGATATATCTTTCATGAGAATACTCTTCTCTTCTCTTCTCTTCTCTTCTCTTCTCCAATATGAGAATGAAAGAATGTTTCAGTAAGAAGCACCAATCTGTCAGTAACACTGGTGACTGGATGCTGTGGGGTGGAGCTTCATGAACCTTTATCATGTTGGCAGATGCTGACATTTACCCTGAGATAAGAGCATTCACCATGTTCACTGCTGTATTCATGTGTCTGTGGCTTTTACTGGGTGAGTTATGAATTTTTATCAATCCAAAAGTGTTCAATTAATGATTAGTGAGTGTGTGGTGTTAAAAACAGCAGAATGTGGGTGTGACATATGGAGTTATTGCTTGATTATGTTAATGTTAATATCATTATGTTCTCTTCTCTATGACAGGTGACTCCAGGGCAGATTCAATAGAGCCGCTTTTCACTCATAAAGTTGTAGATGAAGGAAAAAATTTTACTCTGTCCTGCAAATATCAACCAAGCTTTGCTACAGGGAACTACCTTCACTGGTACAGACAACATCCAAAATCAATACCCAAGTTCTTACTTTATATTTCTCAAAGAAAAGATTTAAGTTTAAACAAACCCCCAAGAATGAGCGCTGAAATTGATGATGGTGATAAAAAGAAAGTGGATCTGATCATCTCCTCTGCTGCTGTATCAGACTCTGATCTATACTACTGTGCTCTGAGGCCCACAGTGACAGGAAATCCAGCTGCACTGTACAAAAACTTCTACACGGTTTAGTTATTCTGCTAAACTACCTGATTGCTTTTCAATTCATATGTTACAGGATGTGTTTAAATGACACTCTGTAGATTTGTATAGAAAGTGTAATCTTATTACAAGCAAACTCAATTCGATTTTTAACCAGATATTTTGTTTGCTTAAATTCACAGCACACTGATTTAATTAAACATACATTTATATTTCAACTGTGTTAACTTACTGTTATAATTTGTGAAGGAAAAATGACTTACTTGGTGTAGTCAGTTCTATGAAATCAACCCCCTGCTTTAAAACACAATCGCTTTTTTCCTCCAGAAAGAAATTTTACAGACTTTAAAAATGTGTATTTTATAATATTACATTGCGTTCCATCAGTTAAATGTGAACACAGTTTGTGGTTGTATTTCAAGACATAATGTGGTCTTTACTTTTGACAGTAACTAATACTGAGAAGGACTTAATTTCATTAATCTCCTCATCAAAATCATCAACCTGCATTCTTGATCCATTGCCTACTAGTTTCTTTAAACAGATAGCTCCAGAGGTAATCAAACCAGTTTTAAAAATAATTAACTCTTCCATTAGCACTGGTTATGTACCTAAATCCTTCAAACTGGCAGTGATCCACCCCCTTATTAAGAAACCTGACCTTGACCCATGTCAGTTGTCCAACTACAGACCGATATCAAATCTCTCCTTTATATCCAAAATTTTAGAAAAGGTTGTAGCACAGCAGTTATGCTCACACCTACTTATGAATAACATTTTTGAAGTGTATCAGTCAGGATTTTGGCCTCATCATAGCACAGAGACGGCGCTAGTTAAGGTGGTAAATGACCTGTTATTAGCCTCTGATCAGGGTTTTGTCTCCTTACCTGTTTTGCTCGACCTTAGTGCAGCTTTTGACACCATTGATCACACTATACTGCTTGCTAGACTTGAGAACGTTGTAGGAATAAAGGGAACAGCTCTCTCTTGGCTAGGGTCTTATTTGACTGATCGCTATCAGTTTGTGGATGTAAATGGTGAGTTCTCCACACTCTATGAGGTAAAGTTTGGTGTTCCTCAAGGATCTGTCTTAGGCCCACTGCTTTTCTCTTTATATATGCTGCCTCTTGGTGAAATCATTCATAAACATGGGATTCGCTTCCATTGCTATGCTGATGACACACAGCTGTATATTTCAGCAAAGCCAGATGAGAGAGATCAGCTAAACAGTGTTGAGAAGTGTGTAAAAGACATTAGACAGTGGATGCTTAATAACTTTCTTCTGCTCAACTCAGATAAGACGGAAGTACTCTTACTAGGACCACATGCAGCTAGAAGCAAACTTTCCGATTACGTAGCATCTCTGGATGGTGTTTCTGTTTCAGCATGTACGGCTGTCAAAGACCTTGGTGTGATTATTGACCCGAGTCTTTCCTTTGAGTCTCACGTGAATAATATCACCAGGATCGCCTTCTTTCACCTAAAAAATATTGCTAAAATTAGAAATATGATGTCGTTACAGGATGCAGAAAAACTAGTTCATGCTTTTGTTACTTCTAGATTGGACTACTGTAACGCTTTACTGTCTGGGTGTGCGAGTAAGTGCATAAATAAGCTTCAGTTAGTCCAGAATGCAGCAGCAAGGGTCCTCACCAGATCTAGGAAATACGACCACATCACCCCTGTTTTAATCAGTCTACACTGGCTCCCAATCAAATCTCGCATTGATTATAAAATATTACTACTGACGTATAAAGCACTTAACGGTCTCGCACCGCAGTATCTGAGTGAACTTCTGTACCAGTATGATCCTCCACGCCTACTTAGATCAAAAGGTGCTGGCTATCTGTTGGTTCCTCAAATAATGAAGACTACTGCAGGGGGCAGATCTTTCTCTTATAAAGCCCCACAGTTATGGAACAGCCTTCCAATCAGTGTTCGGGACTCAGACACGGTCTCAGTGTTCAAGTCGAGGTTGAAAACTTATTTATTTAGTCAAGCCTTTTATCAGTAGATTTTTTTTTTCTTAGGTAAAGGCTCAGATCTGGAGGGAGCATGGATATAGAGTGTTTGGTGAACTGGTATATTTGTATGCTGTTGTCCCCTCACATTCACACGGTCACTCAGGTTTGTTGACGGTGGTGTGGTGGGTCGTCTCTTATCCCAGAGATCCTCATGTCTGTGTTACCTTCTGGTTCTCCCTTTTAGTTATGCTGCCATAGCGAGTCTTGCCGGAGTCCAAACTGCACAGTGACATTAACTTTCATACACCAATAGTTACACTTAATAATCCATATCCTTCTCTTACCGTCACCCTCTCTCTCTCTCTCTCTCTCTCTCTCTCTCTCTCTCTCTCGATCGAGTTAAACATGCTCCTGAGGCTCCAGTGACCACTGTTCCTGCCCCTCTACCCTCCGTGGATCTTCACACTTCTGTGCAGCTTGGGACGGTATCTCATCAACACCTTGGGTGGTTCCATGAAATTCCGGAGTAGAACGGGTGCTTTGAGGATGGATTGGACTGTAGTTGGTGTCGGCGGTCTGCTGCACTGACTCGGGAGTGCAGTTTGCTTCTGATCATCATCACTGTACCCCGCAACTTTGTATATATGCTTCAAATGGACATTTGGTGCAACCCAGATGAGGATGGGTTCCCTCTTGAGTCTGGTTCCTCTCAAGGTTTCTTCCTTATGCCATCTCGGGGAGTTTTTCCTTGCCACAGTTGCTCATCAGGGACAAACATACTTATAAAGAACATATTTACATTTAATCACCACATTATCTGTGTAAAGCTGCTTTGAGACAATTGTTAAAAGTGCTATACAAATAAAAATGAATTGAATTGAATTGAATACTGTAACGCTTTACTTTTAAAAATAAAGTAACTTTGTTACCATTACTGTATGGCGCGTTACCCGTTCCTTTCTTAAATGAATGATTTTCGGCTCAAGTGTAGACTACAGTCTAACCTGTTTACAGCAGCGACGCATTGTAGAATTGGTGGATTACCGGATTACCCTCTGTATACACGAAAAAGATGCACTGTGGGTGTGTTTCTGTTTATTCAGGTCTGTGCGGCAGTAATGGCGAGTCGAGGCGAGAGCAAGACGAGTTTCTCAAAGTGGAAATATGCTCATTATTTCACTTTAGTTGAGTATAAAGACAAAAACTTTTAGGTCAAATGTAAGCTGTGTCTTTCTGGTTCGAAGCTCGTATCTACTGCGATAAACAGCAACTCCAATCTATTGAAGCTCCTCCAGGAACAACGTGCTAGAAGCTAGAAGCTAACCCGGTGTTCTGTTCTACATTTTGATTGTTTTCATACTTAAGCTCTGAAAGGACCATTTTTAAGAGCTCAACACAACAGCAGAAGCCACTTTAGTTTTTGATTGTGAATATTTTATTCAGCTTGTTTTTTTTTTAGAAATCCTTGTGATATATTCAGTTCGTGTTGCTCTGACTTCAATAAAATAGTGTTTAAAAATTACTTTGTGTTTAAGTCAGTTTTGTGTTTGTAGACCATAACACATAAAAGGGCATTAATGGGAACTTTAAAGAAGGTTCTTTAAAAAAGTAACTAAAAAGTTATTTTTAACAGTAGCGTGTTACTTTTTGGTGTAAGTAATCAACAAAGTAACTAAGTTATTTTTGAATCAAGTAACGAGTAACTGTAACTAGTACTATTTTTTAGTAACTAGCACAACACTGGTCCTGACCATGTCAACATGCCTAAATGCATTGAGTTGCTGCCATGTGATTGGCTGATTTGAAATTTGCAGTTGGACAGGTCTACCTAATAAAGTGGCCAGTGAGTGTAGATTCATTACACTCAGACTGATATATTCCAAGTGTTTATTTAGAATTTTATCAGTTTGGATCACAATTACAAAAACCCACCAATTCACAATAGAAAAAAAAAAAAAATAATTAGTGAATTGTTGGCATTCTCATTGTATTGAGTTTCTAAAATTAATCAACATTCTAATTTTAATTTATTGAGATGCACCTGTAAGTGTGTTACAGTCTTTCTTCTGAGGAAACACCAGATGGCGCTGTCAGTTCTCTTTTTGTGGGCCAAATACTAGAGCGTCATACAAAACTGATCACATCCTCCAGATATATATATTTCTTTCTTTCTTTCTTTCTTTCTTTCTTTCTTTCTTTCTTTCTTTCTTTCTTTCTTTTTTGATGCCTGGTGGAAGTTAATGCTGGATCTGATAGAAAGGAGTCAGAAAACCAGTGCATCACAGTTTTGTTGGGTATACGACTATGTAGCGACAGACCAATAAGGATGCCCATGCTGACTTCTGTCCACTGCAGAAAGTGTCAACAATGAGCATGTGAGCTTCAGAACTGGAGCACAGAGCAAGGGAAGAAAGTGGCCTGGTCTGAGGAATCACATTTTCTTTTACATCATGTGGATGGCTGAGTGTTTGTGCAATAGCTTTCCCTGGGGAACACATGGCACCAGGATGCACTATGGGAAGACGGAGGGTGGTGTGATGCTTTGGGCAATGTTCTGCTGGGAACAAATATTAAGCAGGTGATCATAATGTTATGTCTGAGAGGTATAATTACTGTATTCATAATAGTGAAAAGATCCAAAACAACCAAACACTCAATGTGTCTGAGACTTTTTTATGAATGATTTTTAATCTTGAGACACAACACAGGTCTCTAATACTAAAAGAGATGTGTGATTAGTGAACTTAGATGCAGTGTATTGGAGACTAAGTTCCCTGTCACAGATACTGAGAAGTGATGATCTGTATAAAGTTACTCTACAACAGCAGCACTTCCTGGGTGTGGTCTTCTAGAGACGTGTTCCCTCATGTGTAAAGTTCAGCACATACAGCACTATTATACAGAATCCTCACAGAGCTGTGTTCAGAAATGACTCAACTCTACACCTTACTGTACATAGTGAGATACACACCACTGATTCTCACTGTAGTTACAGGTACTTCATATTCATCATTAGTTTTTGTGTACATTTTTATAATTATGTTTTGAGGCATTAGACAATTTATTTCCCAAGTAAATGCTTTAGTGTGTTTTATTTTTCTTCTTCTTTACAGCAGGCAGTTTTGCAGACAAAATTGGGCCGACTGATAAAGATGTCAATATCATAAGTAAAGAAACAGACACTGTTACTCTCAAATGTTCATATGAGACAAGCAGTGAACGTATTTGGCTTTACTGGTTCAGACAATATCCTAATAGCGCACCACAGTTTTTACTGTATAAAGGCGCAAGATCATATAGTTCTGATAAGAGCACTCCTGCTGACCGTCGATTAGAGTCCAAAACATCCAGAGACTTTACTGAACTTACTATCAAAGGTCTAAAGCTCTCAGATTCTGCTCTCTATCACTGCGCTCTTAGAGACGTAGCACAGTAATACAGAGTCAGTGAAAGACTGTACAAAAACTCATCAAAGATATTTCCTTTACCTACTTGTTATCAGTAAACCACAGACACAAGAAACATTTGTGGTAACAGATGCAGCTGAAAGAAACAGAAAAAAAGGCATTAAAGATGCCAAAAATCATTTACCTTACATTCACAAATATACAGTAGATTTACTCATTACATGAGGAAATAAAATAAATAAAGAAAACTGTTAAGAAGAAAGAAGACAAGTAGGACAGGCAGCATCTGGTAACAGGAAAGAAAAAAAACACCCAGTAAATATCACTGCCATCTTCACTCAATTTATCAATATAAAATACATCCAAAAGGAATTGAAAAATATACTAATTAAACCATTAAACCAACAGATCAGTCATTTTGTTATATGTTTATAGTGTAGATCAGAGATGCCCAAATTAGAGTCCACAGGTCACAGTGACCACTATGTTATATATGAGAAGAGGAGGAGAAAAAGGTGCCACAGTTATTCATATTAAACTTTGTTTGTTTGTTTGTTTTAATTTGTTTAAGCAGTAAAATCTTTGGCAGCACCTCCCTCTGTGAGGAGACTTTCAGTCTGATGAATTTGAAGAAGTATAAACTGAGAAGTGAACTAACGAACTCACACCTACATAATATCCTGAGTCTGTCTGGAGCCCAATTTGGAAAAGTGTTTAAAAACTAAGTACCAACTTCATTTCTCTCATTAGAGGTCACTGATATCGCAGGCATATGACTGTATTGTTTATAGTGTGAATCGCTGTATTAGGCATTGAACTCTATTGTAGTCATAATGGAATTGTTTCTATGTTTTCATTGTACTATAAGTTTCCTTGAACTAAATACTCATTAATATTCATCTGTTATCATTTTACAAAGCAAAGTAGCTGCTGTGTCTGAAACACTGAACTCACATTGGTAACTCTGTCATGTGATGCTGTGGGGTGGAGCTTCACAAACCTTTATGATATTACAGAATTAGAGAACAGAAAGCCCTCAAAACATTTTCATTCAGCTAAAACCATTCATCATGTTCACTGTTATATTTATGTGTCTGTGGCTTTCACTGGGTGATTTTGATTTGTTTGTTTTATATATATTAGGTGTTTAAATTAATTGTCTATAGTGACACAAAAAATCTAAATGTAAGTTTGATTATGTAATTCTGGTTTGATTGTGTAAAAGTTAAACCATTATGTTCTCTTCTCTATGACAGGTGACTCCATGGCAGATTCAATAGAGCCACTTTTCACTCATACAGTTGTAGATGAAGGTGATAATGTCACTCTGTCCTGTAGATACAAACCAACGAGCTCTGCCACAGGAAACTACCTGCACTGGTACAGACAACATCCAAAATCTAATCCTGAGTTCTTTCTAAATATTATGCAAACTGGAACTATAATTTCCAAAGTCTCAAAAAGACTGGAAGCTAAAGTTGATGATGATCAAAAACAAGTGGATCTGATCATCTCCTCTGCTGCTGTATCAGACTCTGCTCTATACTACTGTGCTCTGGTGCCCACAGTGACAGGAAATTCAGCTGCACTGTACAAAAACCTTCACAGTTTTATTACACTGAAGACAAATAAACTACCAAAGTTCAGTCACTTGCAGCTCTTCAATCCTAATATTACTGAATTCCCTCCTATTTATTAAAGACTGTAATAATTTGTTAGTTTGATGTACATTTATAATGGGTCCCTTTTAGATTATACAAGAGCAGCAACAGTATTAAAAACAGTTATTAATTGTTGGTGGTAAAAATTAATATATTCACGCATTCATTAATACATTTTCAGTAGCCACATGCAGTGATTCAGACCTAGTAGCAGTTTAGAGTGGCTACAGTATAGTCCAACTACTGCCATGTGATTGCAGAGAAACATATAAAATGTATTATAAAATAACCCTTGCTCAAAAGACAGAATTGAGAAATTTCCCCACTGTGGGATGAATAAAGGTATGTCTTATCTTAAAATGTAGATATATTATTAGATTGAAAAAAAAAATTTATATGTTGATATTTTTATGTAAACCTGCTTTGTGAAGATATCAATTGCTAAAAGCTCCTTATAAATGAGTGATAAATTAAATTGAAGAAAGCTACAGTAAAATCCCAATCCAGTGAGAAAAACGATGGTCTGGTGATGTCTTTGGATCCCAGACTTCATGCACTTATGACTGCAAAGGATTTGGATTCTTGTAATTAAAATGGCAATTAAATGTATAATTATTGTAGTTTGACCACACACCTGTTTGTGGAGTAAATATTTATTAGTAAACCTAAGTGTGTTACAGTCTTTCTTCTGGAAGAACACCAGATGGCGCTGTCAGGTATCTTATTGTAGGCTAAATTCTAAAACTTCATACAACCCTGTTCACATCCTCCAGAATGCTGTTGTCTTTGATCATGAATTGCTTTATAATCTTGGAAATATTGTTTCCTGCATGGACAAGCACATGATTCATTAAATAAATATAAATAAAATAAATATATAATAACTCTCTTGTAATGGAGGTGTTTAAATCTAAAAACTACAAATTTTACTGGCATAGAGAATTTTCATGTTTAAATGACAACCAACAATTATGGAATGAGACACAATACTACTTGCCCTTCTGGGATACAGAACCAGTGCTTCCTGGTGACAGTGAAACATTATCAGCAGTGTGAGCTGCAGGAAGGTGAAGCTCCACAGGCTCCTACACTAAACTGCACTCATTCCCTCTTTATCTTTCAGCAGCTTCCATCTCCATCATGCTGCTCTTTCTACTGTTACTACTGATGCTTTTTCTAGGTATGTTCATCTCAGTATTAGTTCTAATATGTTTTCATATTTCATTCCTTCTTTTTATTTACTTTCTCTTTTTCCCCTCAGGCAGCACATCAATGCAAAAGCGTCTTATAGCAGAAAAGCATGTTACAGAAGGTGATGATGTCATTCTGCCCTGTAATTTAACTACTACTACAGGTAATTATGTACAGTGGTATCGACAGTATCCCGAATACAGACCAGTGTTCCTCAACTCCACCTATATATCTGCTGCTGAAAAACAACCTGGAAACACTGATAAAAAACCTGAGGATCTGAAGATCTCCTCTGCTGCAGTATCAGACTCTGCAGTGTACTACTGCGCCCTGAAGCCCACAGTGACAGGAAACTTAGCAACACTGTACAAAAACCTCATTCCAGGCAAAGGAAGTGCTTAAAGTGTGCTCTAAACTCAAACACTGCATCTCTGTATTGGCAGATATATACATGTAGAGTGTAATGCAAAAAAAAAAAAAAAGTAGAAGGAGCAAAAACAAAGTGCCTTTTACAAAGTCAAAGATGTTATAGGGTGCTGTAAAAAGGTTAAAATAGAACAAATGTGTGCCTATTCACTGTTGCTGCTTGGTACAACAATAATTCTACTATTATTAATGAATTATTCTAAGAAGGACAGTCAGCGAACCAGAGAGGATTATTGGTGAACCAAGTCTCAGTGATGAGTGTGGGAAGCAAACATTAACTTGTCTGGTTTGCTCCCACAACAGAGTAACTGCAGCACAAATTGCATGTGATGTTTATTACCTCTGAATATCAATAATCATCTGCTTACTAATGTCAAGTCAAGTCAAGTCAAGTTTATTTGTATAGCGCTTTTCACAACAGACATTGTCTCAAAGCAGCTTTACACAAATCAACAGTGATGGTGAATGGTGTGAATTTGTCCCTGATGAGCAAGCTGTGGCGACTGTGGCAAGGAAAAACTCCCTTAGATGTTATGAGGAAGAAACCTTGAGAGGAACCAGACTCAAAAGGGAAACCCATCCTCATTTTGGGTGACATCAAGAGTTTGATCATAAATCTTTCAACAATACAGAACACTGGAGAGTGAGAGCTAACATGAGCACTGGAGTATAAGATTATAAGTGATGTTCTTTCTGCAGTCTTATACAGTCTATATGGTTAGTAGCTCCGAGTTTTATGAGCTCAGCATTTGTGATCACCACAGATCCAGCATCAGCTTCTCCATGCCAGAGCCTTTAACACTCCAGGAGGTCCAATGCCAAACTCCACACATGTAGCGGGATCCAAATGGCACTGGTACGTCTCTAGATGGTTCGGGATGTTTGTGAGTTCGGCATCTACTTCTTCAAAGGTCCGTAATCATCACGAGGTGGGAGGTGACTGGAGCTGGCCAAACCTCAGGGTGTCTCGGGATGGGGAGAGAAAGAGAAGCAGTGGAGAGCAATTAGCGTAGCTGCTGTTCATGATATTAACAGCACAAGTTGATAATGTGCATGTGATCAGATGTTCTGGAGCACAAGGTTATGATGTGATGTGTGTTATGTGTAGGCTTTGCTAAAAAGATATGTTTTTAATCTACACTTAAACTGGGTGAGTGTGTCTGAGCCCCGAACACCGTCAGGAAGACTATTCCAGAGTTTAGGAGCTAAATGTGAAAAAGCTCTAAGACCTTTAGTGGACTTTGCTATTCTAGGAACTACTAGAAGCCCAGAGTTTTGAGATCTCAGGGAGCGTGGCGGATTGTAGCGAGTTAAAAGACTGGATAGATATATGGGAGCCAAACCATTTAGTGCTTTATAAGTGAGAAGTAATAGTTTGTAGTCTATTCGAAACTTAACAGGAAGCCAATGTAGGGACGATAAGATCGGGGTTATGTGATCATATTTTCTTGACCTTGTAAGAACTCTGGCTGCTGCATTCTGGACTAACTGAAGCTTGTTTATTAATGATGCAGGACATCCACCTAGTAACGCATTACAGTAGTCTATTCTGGAGGTCATGAACGCATGGACGAGCTTTTCTGCATCGGATATGGACAACATATTTCTTAGCTTAGAAATATTTCTAAGGTGAAAGAAGGCTGTTTTAGTAACTTGATTGATATGATTTTTGAAAGACAAGTCGCTGTCTAAAATAACACCCAGGTCTTTTACTGTTGAATTAGTGGTTACAGAACATCCGTCTAAATGCAGGTTGAGATGCTGGAGCTTCTGTATACTAGTTTTTGGTCCGATGAGCAAAATCTCAGTCTTATCGGAATTTAAAAGTAGAAAGTTATGGGTCATCCAATCTCTTATTTCCTTAACACACTCAGTTATCCGACTTAATTGAGCTATATCGCCTGGTTTAGATGAAATATATAGCTGAGTATCATCAGCATAACAATGGAAGCTAATTCCATGCCTTCTAATAATATTTCCTAACGGAAGCATGTATATTGTGAACAGCAGGGGTCCTAGAACTGAACCTTGCGGCACGCCATAATTTACTTGCATTAGCCTGGATAGCTCTCCATTTAAATCTACGAAATGGTAACGATCGGACAGGTAGGATTTAAACCAGCTTAATGCCTGTCCCTGAATGCCGATGTAATTTTGTAATCGATCTAGGAGGAGATCATGGTCTATAGTGTCGAATGCAGCACTAAGATCAAGTAAAACCAACAGCGAAATGAAGCCTTGGTCTGAAGCTAAAAACAGGTCATTAGTTATTTTAACTAGAGCAGTTTCTGTGCTATGATGGGGCCTAAAACCTGACTGAAATTCTTCAAAGATATTGTTCTCTTGCAGGTAGGAACATAACTGGGCAGCGACAATCTTTTCTAAAATCTTAGACATAAATGGGAGATTTGAAATGGGTCTGTAATTTGATAACGTGTTTGGATCCAGATTAGGTTTTTTAATGAGGGGCTTAATAACTGCTAACTTGAGGGATTTAGGGACGTGACCTAAAGATAGTGAGGAGTTAATAATATTTAGAAGAGGTTCACCAGTTGTATATAACACTTCCTTCAGTAATTTAGTAGGAATTGGATCTAACTGACATGTTGTCGATTTAGCTTTGGCAATAACATTATACAGCTCTTCCTGTCCTATACATGTAAAACAGTGGAGTTGTGGAGTTGAAGGTAACACTGTCTCAGGAGATGGTGTCAGAGGTTGAACTGCCACAATTGTTTTTCTAATGTTATCTATTTTTTCAGTGAAGAAAATCATAAAGTCCTCACTACTAAACTGTGATGGAACACAATTTTCAGAGCCCTGATTTGTAGTTAGTTTAGCTACTGTACTGAAAAGGAACCTGGGATTGTTTTTGTTGTTTTCTATAAGTTTGCTCAGGTGTTCAGCTCTAGCAGCTTTTAGCGCCTGTCTGTAGCTGAGCATACTGTCTTTATACGCGATTCTAAATACCTCCAATTTAGTTTTCCTCCATTTTCTCTCCAGATTACGTGCTGTTCTCTTGAGGGCATGCGTATGACTATTATACCAAGGTGCAGGTGCTTGTTCTCTAACCTTTTTAACCGGATGGGGGCAACGGTGTCTATTGTGCTAGTGAGGATAAGGTCTATGTTGTTAGTTATCTCATCAAGATTATTGGTAGTTATGGGTTTAGTGAGAAATTGAGATAAATCAGGCAGGTTATTTATGAATCTGTCCTTAGTGGTTGGAACAATAGTCCTACCAAGTCGATAACGTGGTGCAACACGGCTAATCTGCTCTACCGGTAGTGTGTACAGTATGAGGTAATGGTCTGTGATGTCATCACTCTGAGGTAAAATATCTATATTAGTGACGTCTGCTCCGTGGGATATTATTAAGTCTAATGTGTGGTTAAAGCGATGAGTTGGTCCGGTGACGTTTTGTTTAACCCCAAAAGAGTTTAATAAGTCAACAAATGATAATCCTAGAGCATCGTTTACATCATCTACATGAATATTAAAATCTCCTACAAGCAGCACTTTATCAAAATCGATCAAGAGATCTGATAGAAAACAAGCAAACTCTTGAAGAAAATCAGCGTAGGGCCCTGGGGGTCTGTACACGGTGACCAGAGCGAGTTTTCTATGTCTGTCTGAAAATACAACTTTAAGAACGAGCACTTCAAATGATTTAAAACTGAATCCTAACATCTGACTAACATTAAGAGAGGCAGTATAAATGGTTCCTACACCCCCCCCACGACCAGTCTGACGCGGCTCATGCTTATAAGCATATCCTGACGGTGTCGACTCGTTTAGACCCATATAATCACCTGGTTTAATCCAGGTCTCAGTGAGACAGAGTGCATCGAGATTATTCTCTGTGATCATCTCATTTATAATCAGCGCTTTGGGTGCAAGTGATCTAATGTTTAAAAGACCAAACTTTAAAACTTTTTGGTGTTTGTTTATCTGGCATTTTTCAGTTTTAACTTCAATGAGATTATTTCTGGATCTTGTGTATTTAATTCTTGGTTTTGCTACACGAGGAATAGATACGGTTTCTATAAACTGGGCTGTGTGTGAACTTGTAACTATTCGGTCTGTTGTATGCGTGTTCTCATTGTCGTAAATTTCCTGATGTCTTACCAGTCAGATGGTGTGAAGTATCCTAGAGATGTTATCTGATAGCACTGCTGCTCCAACTCTGCTGGGGTGCAGGCCATCAGGGCGGAAGAACCTAGGACGCTCCCAGAAACAGTTCCAGTTATTAACAAAGAGAAGTTTATGTTCTCGACACCATGACTGTAACCATTCATTTAGAGCTAAAAGTCTACTAAACTTCTCAGCCCCTCGCTGGTAAGTGGGAAGGGGTCCTGACACTATGATCCTCGTTGTGGGTGATGTGCTGCGTACCGTCTCCACCAGGATCCTGAAATCCCTCTTTAAGATCTCCGTTTGCCTCAGCCTGGTGTCGTTTGTTCCGGCATGAAGAACAACCGCTCCGAAGTTCTCCTTCAGGATCGCGGGTACCTGCGCAGCGACATCAAGAACACGAGCACCAGGAAAACAGCGAGTATGCACCTTACCTTTAGCTCCGGTAGCGCGGACATGCCGGACGATGGGGTGTAATGTAAGTAATATAATCAATAAAAAAGCTATTAAATTTGTAAATTTGTAAATAGGTTCTGCCGAGGTTAATGCTAATGTAAGCAACATGCCTTTCAGCCTCATTATTCTGGAGCTTCTACAATAGCATAATCCAGCATTTTATATTTTCTCCATGAAGAATTAAAAATACAGAGGCAGCTGTAATGACAGGTGGAACAGAAGAGCAGTTTTAGTGGTTTTGTGGTATTTATTCACAGCAATGTTTCTCAGTATGTGGGAAGCTCTAGCTGGCTGCATGGTACGAGCCTGTGTCATTGCTGCTTCTTATAAAGCGCGACAAAGAGGAAGCCCCTCCATTACGTGGGAGTCTTCGATATTCTTCAACTCGCTGTTTGAGGCTCCTTTTATACTCTCCACTCAGCTCAGGGAGGGTTAAGAGTTGCTGTTCTCCTCATTATGCTCCAGCCAGGCCTTGTTAGGTCGCTCCACCTTCTGCCATGTGCACTGCGACTCGCCACAACACGGGTGCTGAACGGACAGCGACACTGGCAGTTGCGTTCGGAGCGTTTGCCTTCTGCTGGGTGCGGGATGTAAAGTCTGTCACTACACAGCTTAGAGAAGGGTGGCAAAGATAATATTTAATGCTGAGTTTTGCATTAAGTGACTTCACAGGCCACAAAAAATATTTATTCGATTATGATAAAGAGTTTGTCAACAGTTTATTGTGATCACAGTTCATTTCACTGTGACATTTCAGAATGACATATTGTGGTCACATTCAACTGCCACCCAGAGACACTGGACTAAATGTTAATTTCACGGTCTGAATTGTGCCTATATAAATTGTGCATCAGACCCCCATATATTAATATCTATCCTAAATAAATTAATAAACAAAAATGATGAATTTAATCTAAACAAAGACACCAAAGTATGTGGAGGTGTACAATATATACAGCACAGGCCTCCAAAATACACTGATAACTTTATAACCATCTGCCTAATTTTGTTTTTGTTCCCTGTTACAAGCAGTCCTGAGCCGTGAAACATTAACAGCATTAACTTATTTAGCAATTTGAGCTACAGGAGATCGTCTGTTGGATCGGACCACACGGGACAGCTTTCAATCCCCACTTGCATCAGTGAGCCTTGGCTGCCCACCACCCTATCGCTGGTTCACTGCTGTTTCTTCCTTGGACCACTTTTGATGGATACTGACCAGTGCAGACCAGGAAAAGCCCACAAGAGCTGCAGTTTCAGAAATGTTCTTACCCTAGTCAGCCTTTATCAAAGTCACTTAAACTTGTCTGGTTCCTCTCAAGGTTTCTTCCTTATGCCATCTCGGGGAGTTTTTCCTTGCCACAGTTGCTCATCAGGGACAAACATACTTACAAAGAACATATTTACATTTAATCACCACATTATCTGTGTAAAGCTGCTTTGAGACAATGTTCATTGTTAAAAGCGCTATACAAATAAAAATGAATTGAATTGAATTGAATTGAATTAAATCTTTACGCAGGCCCATTTTTCTTGCTTCTAACACATTAGCAGAGGGAACAAAATGTTTACTTGCTACCTAATATATCACATCCACTAACAGGTGCCATGAGGCAAAGATAATCAGTGTTATTCACTCCACTGCTTTTAATACTATAACGTCATTATGTTATTCCTGATCAGTATATATGTGTAAAAGTTAAAGTCAGATACAATGTGTTGATCAGGAACAGTGGAATAGTTGTGAGTTGTATTGGAGACTCAGTTCACTGTAACTGATACTGTAAAGTGATGATCTGTATACATTTACACTACAACAGCAGCACTTCCTGGGTGTGGTTTTCTAGAGACGTGTTCCCTCATGTGTAAAGTTCAGCACATACAGCACTATTATACAGAATCCTCACAGAGCTGTGTTCAGAAATGACTCAACTCTACACCTTACTGTACATAGTGAGAGGTAATTCATATTTACTTGTTAATTTATTGTATTAACTACATATTTTATATATTAATTTATAAGTTGTTATTTTGGGAATGTTTAAAAAAATTCTAATATTTATTTTTATGTCTTTATTAATTTATATTTTTCTATTTGCAGCAGGCAGTTTTGCAGATACAATCTCAGATGCTACTGATATTATTAAAGATGCACAGATCTCAGATTCTGCTCTCTATCACTGTGCTCTACATGCAGAAATGTAGAGCACAGTGATTACACAGTGAGCACAGATTGAACAACTGTACAAAAACATAAATCACAGAAAATGACAGATTCACTTCACCACCTTGTTATCAGTTAAATCCTACCTGTCTGATCATTACCATTTCGTAGACTTAAAAAGAGAGCTATTAGTTCAACGGTTAAAGACCTGGGAGTTATTTTAGACAGCAACTTGTATTTAAAAATCATATCAACCAAGTTACAAAAACAGCCTTCTTTCACCTTAGAAATATTTCTAAGCTAAGAAACATGTTGTCTATATCTGATGCAGAGAAGCTCATCCATGCGTTTATGACCTCCAGACTGGACTATTGTAATGCGTTACTAGGTGGATGTACTGCATAATTAATAAAAAAGCTTCAGTTAGTTTAGAATGTGGCAGCCAGAGTTCTCACAAGGTCAAGAAAATATGATGATATAATCCCAATCTTATCGTCCCTACACTGGCTACCTGTCAAGTTTTGAATCGACTACAAACTACTACTAGCTCCTATGTATCTATCCAGTCTTTTAACACGCTACAATCGGTCACGCTGCCTGAGATCTCAAAACTCTAGAATTCTAGTAGTTCCTAGAATCGCAAAGTCAACTAAAGGTGGTAGAGCATTTTCATATTTAGCTACTAAACTCTGAAACAGTCTTCCTGACAGTGTTCATGGCTCAGACACACTCTCCCAGTTTAAGTGCAGATTAAAAATCTATCTTTTTAGCAAAGCCTACACATAACATACGTCTCACATCATAACCTTGTGCTCCAGAACATCTGATCACATGCACATTATCAACTTGTTATTAACATAAACAGCAGCTACGCTAATTTCTCTTCACTGCTTCTCTTTCTCTATCCATCCCGAGGCATCCTGAGGTTTGGCCAGCTCCAGTCACGCCCCACCTCATGAAGATTATAGACCTTTAAAGAAGTAGATGCCGAACTCGCAAACATCCCGAACCATCTAGGGAAGTACCATTGGCAATTGAATCCCACTACATGTGTGGAGTTTGACATTGGACCTCTTGGGGTGTTTAATGGCTCTGGCATGGAGAAGCTGGTGTTGAATCTGTGATGATCACAAATGTTAAGCTATTTTATGAGTTGCTCAGTAGCTCCTAGTTTTATACCCATAAAGACTGTATAAGACTGTAGAAAGAACATTACTTATCACACACACTCCAGTACTCATGTTAGATCTCACTCTCCAGTGTTCTGTATTGTTGAAAGATTCATGATCAAACTCTTGATGTCACCCAAATAAGGATGGGTTCCCCTTTTGAGTCTGGTTCCTCTCAAGGTTTCTTCCTCATAACATCTAAGGGAGTTTTTCCTTGCCACAGTCGCCACGGCTGCTCATCAGGGATAAATGCACAGCATTCACCTTAACTCTTGATTTCTGTAAAGCTGCTTTGAGACAATGTCTTTTGTGAAAAGCGCTATAGAAATAAACTTGACTTGACCTGACTCTAAGTTCCTGTTAAACTGATACCAAATGAAATTCAATTAATTCACTGAACACAAATGATATTCAGGTTCAGACATTGATGATTTGACAATAATTGTTGTAGATTTATGAGTGTAGGAAACAGATTTCTGTTGTTTAGATTTAAGAAATTAAAGTAAATAGTAACCCAAACATGATTGTAGCCATTTTATTGCATCTTTACATACTTGTTTACCACAGCGAGTGATGTCATCACTGTGTACTGTATGTTTAACTGCAATACGATTTCAAAGTAAATTTAAATCAAGGCAAACATTCTGGACACGTTCAGCACTTGTAGAGAACATTGATCCTCTTAATGTCGATAGTTGAAAGCTCTTGTCTCTGGCCAATCATCACAGAAGGATCAGGAATAGGGGTGATGGTGTCCAGACCATTGATGGAGAAACCTGTGTTTCCATAGTGCATCACAGAGGAGTAGTCGTACGTCGTGTTGAGGTTATTGGTGTTCTTCAAATCAAAATTAGACTTTGTTGCTGGGTCGATGTTTTGCCAGTTGATGGTGACATATTTATCACGGTCGCTTCGAACGTGCTCGTGGTAGAAACCGAGTGCATGGTTCAACTCGTGCTCGACAACGCCGTAGTAAACACAGCTCAACCTGCTGAGAGAGACTACCTGAGAACCACCTGTTTTGCCCACATAAGAGTAGCAGCTGAGACAAAAGAGAGCAGATGTGAAGAACTGACTGACACTAATGTCAACATACAAGAAGAGAATTTATAAAGTATAAAGAACGTCAAAGTCGTAACAAGCATGTATAGGGAATGTTAAACAAGTTAATGGAGCTCACCCATCATTGTTCTTGATGCTGATGTAGTCAGTTAAATTTTTTTCTGGGAACAAAACGAATGCAGGTTTTGTTGTGAAAACTCGCCATGGCATTGGCAATTACAGTCGTATCAGAAGAAGCTGTGAAGAAAATGGTCAATGCATTAATAAGAAATAAGTGAAGATGTGATGTAACTGAGTAATGTGCATTAAATGATATATTACTTACAGAAATCTGAGCTCAATGTGTAAGGAACCTTCACCAAGCCATTTGAAGACTTTTTCCAAAAACAGTTGTTGTAGAGGCAGACCAGAGCGTTCCTGCTTCTTTTTGCGAGTATGTCTCCCTCCAGCAGCAGTTCACTGGATCCTTCATACAGAGAAACAAAAATAGATAACCTGCTGATTTTTTAGAATCAAATACAGTTCTTGCCATGCATTTTTACCCACCTGAATTTCTGTCACTGATGCACACAACATTTAATCAAAATAAATCATAAATCATCAACTTAGAGCAGGTTCTGTTCCCAAATGTACATAGCAGTAATGATGCTGGTCAAGTGTGGTTGAGATCAGCAAGTTATCAGACCTTTGTTGATGGTGAGAATCCTAGTTGTGATGTCCTCCCCATCAGGTTGGGTGAGATAGAGAGCTTGCGAGAAGCCAAGCAGCAGGGCTAGAATGGAGAGAGAAGCTCTGGACTCCATGATGCTTCACTGTGTAGAGATGATCTGAATGCTCCTTCACCGTTGCTGGATGACTGCATACTGCCATACCTGATGTTTTATACACATGGACACACATCAAAACAACATGGTGTAGATTTTTAGGAATTAAGGGAAGGCTTATGTTCATTGTCTAGTGTGTGGAACTAAAGGGTAGACCCTCTGAATAAAACGTACTTTAATACTGTACTGAAGCTGTGCTGGATTCAGGAGATTGTTTAGAGATTCTGTACTAATGGATGTATTGTAGCTCTCAATGTTTGATTATTGGTCTATGTTTCAGTGTCAATATCAAGAGAGTGACTTGTGTATGTTTAGGACTTACTTTTTACATCAAGATAAACAACCTGGAAATCTTACAATGTGTTTTTGGACTAATTCTCCATTCTTACAAGGAGAGAAATGTAACCTCTATTGATAAGAAGGAAACTGTCAGGCTGACGGACAGGATGCGGAAGCGGAAGCAAGTCAATCATAGTTTATTAATTCAAACCAAAAGAGTTCAACAAACACTCACTGCTGCCGAGGCGAGAAAACAAACGAAGAATATCCGCTCGAGACGAGTAATCCAAAATGAAACCTTGAGTCCGAAACGAAAGTTAACGGCAGCGGCTAAGAGTAATCCATAGGGAACGGAACCAGCGGGGAATGCTGGCGGTCGAGCAGCCACGGGTATCACCAGCATGACAATACAAGGACCGACAGCCTGTGACTCGAGAATGTGTGTTTATATAGCCTGAACCATAACGAGTCACGGCTGTCGGTGATTAGGCAGGCACGGGATAATGAGGCACCATGAGCGCTACCGAGGGGGGCGTGGCAGGGTGCATCTCTGACGGCGGCCAAAGGGGGCGTGGCAGGGGAATCTCGGACAGCTACTGAGGGGGGCGTGGCAGGGGAATCCCTGACAGTACCCCCCCCGTCAGGGGCGGCACCTGACGCCCCAAAACCCACCCATGCCAGGCGGGCCGGGGCACTCCGAGGAAGGCCTCTCCAATCGACCCGGGACAAAGGAGGCCCCGTGAGCTTCGCAGCAGAGCCGGGGAGGATCGGAAGGGGCCCAAGGCAAAGCAGCGTCCTTGGCCGGGAACCGGAACGGACCAGCGGCCCTCGTGAAGGCCGGAAGCTGAGGCTGGGCGACGTCCTCGGCGGAGACCTGAGGCCGAGCGACGTCCCCGGCGGAGACCTGAGGCCGAGCGACTTCCACGGCGGAGACCTGAGGCCGAGCGACGTCCACGGCGGAGACCAGGGGCCGAGCGACGTCCAAGGCGGAGACCAGGGGCCGAGCGACGACCACGGCGGAGACCAGGGGCAGAGCGACGCCCTCGGCGGAGACAGGAGGCAGAGCGACGACCTCGGCGGAGACCTGGAGCGGGGAGACTTCCTCCACGGAGACAGGAGGCGGAGAGACGTCCTCCCTGGAGACCTGGAGCGGAGAGACCTCCTCCACGGAGACAGGAGGCGGAGAGACGTCCTCCCTGGAGACCTGGAGCGGAGAGACCTCCTCCACGGAGACAGGAGGCGGGGAGACGTCCTCGACGGAGACCAGGAACACAGAGGCACCCTCGGCAGGACGTTGAACCGCAACGACGCCCTCGTAGGGAACCTGGAGGCCTGGAGGCCCGACGTCGCCCTGCGGGGAACCTGGAGGCCCGACGTCGCCATGAGGGGAACCTGGGGGCGAGCCGTCGACCCGAGGAGGACCTGGGGGCGAGCCGTGGTCCTCTTCGCGGCCAGGCGGCGGTACGACGTCCTCTTCGCGGCCAGGCGGCGGTACGACGACCCCTTTTGCGGCCAGGCGGCGGTACGACGACCCCTTCGCGGCCAGGCAACGGTACGACGACCCCTTCTCGGCCAGGCGGCGGTACGACGACCCCTCAAGCAGTACGAGCGAGCAGTACGAGCGAGCTTTCTGTGGGACTCTGGAACGGGAGCGAGCTCTCTGTGGGACTCTGGAATGGGAGCGAGCTCTCTGTGGGACTCTGGAACGGGAGCGAGCTCTCTGTGGGACTCTGGAACGGGAGCGAGCTCTCTGTGGGACTCTGGAACGGGAGCGAGCTCTCTGTGGGACTCTGGAACGGAAGCTAGCTCTCTTGGGGACTCTGGAACGGGAGCGAGCTCTCTTGGGGACTCTGGAACGGGAGCGAGCTCTCTTGGGGACTCTGAGGCTGAGCGGCACCCTCGGCGGAACTCTGGGGCTGAGCGGCACCCTCGGCGGAACTCTGAGGCTGAGCGGCACCCTCGGCGGAACTCTGGGGCTGAGCGGCACCCTCGGCGGGACTCTGTGGCGGCCCGGCGCTCTCGTGACGACTCTGTGGCGGCCCGGCGCTCTCGTGACGACTCTGTGGCGTAGAGGCGCGCTCGTGACGGGTCTGTGGCGTAGAGGCGCGCTCGTGACGGGTCTGTGGCGTAGAGGCGCGGTCGTGACGGGTCTGTGGCGTAGAGGCGCGCTCGTGACGGGACTCTGGCGGCTCGGCGCGCTCGTGGCGGGTCTGTGGCGGCTCGGCTCTCTCGTGACGGGTCTGTGGCGTAGAGGCGCGCTCGTGACGGGTCTGTGGCGTAGAGGCGCGCTCGTGACGGGTCTGTGGCGTAGAGGCGCACTCGTGACGGGTCTGTGGCGTAGAGGCGCGCTCGTGACGGGTCTGTGGCGTAGAGACGCGCTCGTGACGGGTCTGTGGCGTAGAGGCGCGCTCGTGACGGGTCTGTGGCGTAGAGGCGCGCTCGTGACGGGTCTGTGGCGTAGAGGCGCGCTCGTGACGGGTCTGTGGCGGCTCGGCTCTCTCGTGAAGGGTCTGTGGCGTAGAGGCGCGCTCGTGACGGGACTCTGGCGGCTCGGCGCGCTCGTGGCGGGTCTGTGGCGGCTCGGCTCTCTCGTGACGGGTCTGTGGCGTAGAGGCGCGCTCGTGGAGACACTGTGGCAAAGAGGTGCGCTCCTGGAGACACTGTGGCGAAGAGGCGCGCCCACGGGAACCTCGAAACAGGGCAGCACGCTTGCAGATGTTCGGTGACGGCACGGACTGCTCAAGGGAGTGCTGGGATGCCAGGGCGCGCTCGCAGACGCTCGGAGATGGTGCGGAGCGTCCACGAGAACCCCTGAACACAGCAGCGCGCTTGTACTGACCCAGGGGCAGGGCCATGTGTCCGTGGAAACCCGGGAACTGAGCCTCGCGTTCTTGGATGCCCAGGGATGGAACCGAGCACCCTTGAGAATCCTGGAACGGTGCCACGCGCTCTGAAGAACCACGGAACGCAGCTTCTTCATCCTCAAGGGGACTGCCGTGGAGATCCACCACCTCCATCCCACACATCCCCAGAAGAAGCTCGCAGAATTCGGCGAGTGAGCCGAAATTGCCCCCATTGGCGCTCCATAACCTGCTGGTTTTAGAGAGAGCATCACCAGACAGGAGAGAAACGCAGAAGGCGATCTTGGCTCTTTCGGAGGAAAACTGGGAAGAATTTTCCTCCACATACTTGCCGATGTTCCTCAGAAACCCGCCCAATTCTTCTCTCCCGGAGAAGCGAGCCGGAAATCCCCTCGCGCTCGCGGAGGGGCGTGGCGCAGCCGTGCTTTCATGCTCCGGCTTCTGTGGCTTTGAGCCGCGAGAAACGGCTTGGAACTCCCGGTGAAAATCTGAAGCCGGGTTCGGCTGCCGATCCATCGCGGCCGAAATCGCGGGTGGGCGATTCCGCTTTCGGTTTAGGTCGGTCCTTCTGTCAGGCTGACGGACAGGACGCGGAAGCGGAAGCAAGTCAATCATAGTTTATTCATTCAAACCAAAAGAGTTCAACAAACACTCACTGCTGCCGAGGCGAGAAAACAAACGAAGAATATCCGCTCGAGATGAGTAATCCAAAATGAAACCTTGAGTCCGAAACGAAAGTTAACGGCAGCGGCTAAGAGTAATCCATAGGGAACGGAACCAGCGGGGAATGCTGGCGGTCGAGCAGCCACGGGTATCACCAGCATGACAATACAAGGACCGACAGCCTGTGACTCGAGAATGTGTGTTTATATAGCCTGAACCATAACGAGTCACGGCTGTCGGTGATTAGGCAGGCACGGGATAATGAGGCACCATGAGCGCTACCGAGGGGGGCGTGGCAGGGTGCATCTCTGACGGCGGCCAAAGGGGGCGTGGCAGGGGAATCTCGGACAGCTACTGAGGGGGCGTGGCAGGGGAATCCCTGACAGAAACACAGTTTAAATGCATTTGTTGTGTTTTACTATACAGAAGCAGAACCTGCACATTATATTTTTTTTTACATATTCATTAAATTGATCAGGTAGAGTCAGTTGGAGTTGCTGCTTTAGCTATAATGGAATCTATAGAATTACTGGCCATATTCAGCTCTTCTGTCTTGTGAACTATTAATCAGGTGAAGCTATACCCTTTTCCTTTCTCAACTCTTTTATTTTCCCTTAACAAATATAATAACACATCTCTTTTTTCTTACAGATGCCTCTCTGATGTGGGCAGAATAGTTGGTGTTCTGGTGGTCAGTCTCAGCAGATGTGGTTGTAGTTACTATGTTATTGTACCATGGTAAGATCGGATATTGATTCTGGAAAGCAAATAGTAGGATTTTTAGGCTGTTTATCATGAGTTTAACATTAAGCCCTTTAAATATACAAACCACTCCCTAAAAAGAGCAACAACATCAGCTGACTTTAGCTCAGTGGTGGGCTGTCTGCTGGCCTACACACTATCAGAAGAACTGACCTACATTTACAACCTAAATTATAATATTTGTTCCATTAAATTGTATTAATTTATTCCCAACAGTTTCTTCTCTTCATTTTGTAGTGTTTCTCTTGGCTGCACTGCTTCCACTACGTGTATGTGGATGTTAGATTTTTTTGTCCAATCAGATTTTAGCCTCTAAGTGCTGCCATGTGAATCTATTCTGCCCAGGGCCTTCACAATCAGTACTGCTGGCCTTTTTACCATAGTCTCTATTAGTAATAAATCTATTTCTTTAATCGATCAGATTTCAAATTTACCTCACAGGATACAGAATACAGAATAACATCAGCATTTTTCCGTCCTCTGATTGGTTGGTCAGAGCGAAACTGTTACAGCCAAGTTCGACTGGCAAAACCTGTCTGTAGTGTTCTGCACACATTAATACATCCAAGTTAGACTTTTTTATGCCTACGGAGGAAGAATTTCTTTTTCAAGAAAAGCAAGACACCATGAGCAGTACCACTGAGGAGTGGTGCAAATTATGAGTATGCATCTCTGGTGAGTAGGTTGTATTGTATTAATTTTAAAGTTTTTGTCATGTTATTAGAAAGTTTTTAATCTGAGCTGCTCCAGATGATGTAGGTGGCACAGTTGTGGTTGTAGTGTAGAGGTGTGGCGCTTGCTTTAGTAAAATGGTATTCACCATCAATATGTGGAATTTTTTTCAGTCCTCACTTCTTCTTCCTCTCCAACAACATTCTACAAACCACCACTCGATGCTGTCTAGCTACACTATCCCCTGACAACAGTCTCCAATCTCTTACAGGTTCCATCTCCTACATAGAATATAGTCCACCTGTGTGCACCTTCCACTCTTATACATCACCCTGTGTTCCTCCTTCTTATTTAAATAAGTATTTACTACTGCCATATTTATCCTTTTAGCCAAATTTACCATTAAAGTCTGCCCCAATCACCATTCTTTCACTCCTAGGTTCACTCTACACCTCTTCATCTAACTCACTCCAGAATTTATCAGAAGCACTTCCTGGGTTTGGTCTTCTAGAGACGTGTTCCCTCATGTGTAAAGTTCAGCACATACAGCACTATTATACAGAATCCTCACAGAGCTGTGTTCAGAAATGACTCAACTCTACACCTTACTGTACATAGTGAGATACACAACACTGATACTCACTGTAGCTACAGGTAATTTATATTCACCAGTTAATTCAGTGTACTTTTTCATGTTTTTTTAAAGCTCTATTTTATTTATTTCTTAAGAAATTTGTGTGTGCCTAAAAAACTCTTCAAATATTGACTTCTTTATTTTCTTCTTTACAGCAGGCAGTTTTGCAGATAAATTTGGGTCAATAGATGAAGATTCCAATGGGAAGGAAACAGACACTGTTACTCTGAAATGTTCATATGAGACAAGCAGTGATAAAATTATGTTTTTGTGGTTGAAACAATATTCTAACAGCACACCACAGTTTTTATTGTATAATTACTGTATAATAATTACTGTATAATTACTATTCATTAACTACATTACATTTACTATTTACATGTAGAATTGCAATAATTTACATTTTCTGTTCAGTTTTCTTTCTGATTAATTGTAATCAATCTTGTTGTCTTCCTTCATTCATTTGCATGTGTATAAAAATGCATATTACTTTTCAACATACAACTTTTTACTTCCTGAAAAAAAATAAACAATGAAGGTGGAAAGACGTATAAATTCTCAGAGTTTAAAAGCGGCAACTCAGTTTTTGGAGAGGTCCATGGGTTCCAAATTTCATTAGCATCATTACTGTTTTATTTCATGGGTTCCAAATTTCATTAGCATCATTATTGTTTTATTTCAAATCATTTGTGGGGGTGTACAGAGGCAAAATTCTAAAAATTACCACTATCCAATATTTATTGTCCACTGGTATGAATTCATGGCCTTTAAGTGCATTGTATTGTTGAAGCAGAATAAATCCTGTAACACAACAATCTGTCAGGCCGCTTTTACAGTATGAGATGAAGCAAAGTTGTGATGAATATGAATAAATATGAGTGGGCGGAGCTACATGTGGAGACATCAGAGACAATCTCACATACACAACACTGACATTTATTTCTAAAGCTGGAGGTCTGAACTAAACACTCAGGATCACAATGTTACTCCTCTTCTTACTTTTCTTCACTATTGCTGATATTGGTAAGTTTTATATTACACATTGAATTATTCATTTTTAATGAACAGAAACTTAAATTTATTATTGAAAAAATTATCACGATATATTTTTGTAATTGGTTGTATAGTAGAAGCTGCTGATATCAGCATTAAACCAGAAGAAACCTCTTTATCTGTAACTGAAGGCAGCAACATCACACTGTCCTGCACATATACTGGATCAGTTAACAGTCTTCACTGGTATCAACAAAAACCTGGATCAAGACCAGAGTTTCTGCTGCTGATTGATGAAGGAAGTGAACATGTCACAGAAGCTCAACCACCAAATCCACAATTGTCCATAAAACTTGATAAAACTAATAAGAAAGTGGATCTGCACATCTCCTCTGCTGCTGTATCAGACTCTGCACTGTACTACTGCGCTCTGACGCCCACAGTGACAGGAAACCCAACTCCACTGTACAAAAAGCACTACACATGACTGCAGCAGATTCATGCTTTTCTCACTAGATGGAGCTGTTTACATGTTTACCTCTGCATGTTCAACATCCTGTTTATAATTTTATCTTCTTTTTAAAGATCAACAATCATTAGGGGTAATTTGCTAATGTATTTATTTGTAAAACCTAAAATTTGTTTCCTA
Organism: Silurus lanzhouensis; assembly: GCA_039877035.1. NCBI lineage: Eukaryota > Metazoa > Chordata > Actinopteri > Siluriformes > Siluridae > Silurus > Silurus lanzhouensis. Next base: position 66,812 of record JBCEWE010000773.1, read on the forward strand.
CACAAGAGTTATTGAGTAATTCACAAATATATTGTGCCTTAATTAAGCAGATGGAGTTAGCAGGAGATGAACCTGAGACTAATCTGGATCAGTAATGTGCCCTAGAACTTTATGGAACACTGTAACTTTGATGAATTTATTTAACTGGAGCATCGTGATTTGATAGATTTAGCATTCACACTTAGGATTTATCTGAAGTAATCAATCCATCTACTGGCATGGAGGGGAAAAGAAAAGGAGAATCTGGAGGACATGAGAAAAACTACAATATAAAATATAAATAAATACAAAAGGAATTCAAAAGCAATTAAAACATTCAATAGTTTACTCATTTTATTATATCTTTTAGTGTAGAGCAGAGATTCCCAAACTAGAGTCCTCAGGCCAAAGTTGGCCCCTGTTGACCTTTGATTTGGCCCATCATGTCATATATGATAACAGGATAAAAAAGAGGAAGGAGGATTCCACTGCCACATAGATTCATAACTAAGTTACCATCACTTTTTGTTTTACTTTTTAAGCTGCAAAGAAATTGCAGTATCTTCTTCTGTGAGCAAACTTTCAGTCAAAACTTTTGAATATAAGGAGCAGCTTCATGTCTCTCATTAGAGGTCACTGATATTGCAGGCATGTGGCTTTATTGTTTATAGCTTGAATCATTGTTTTAAACTCTATAATACTGTTAATGGAATTGTTTCTATGTTTGCATTGTGCTATGATTCATTGAACTAGAAAGTGCAGAAAATAAAACTACATTAGCTGAGCTGTTTTCTATTTATTTATTTTTAATATCTAAATATAATGAATTGATAAATGAAGGGGAATCATGGCAACTTTCATTTTAATAATCATTTTGACCCACAGCCCTCAATCAAGTTTGATTTTTCAGCACTTCATAAGAAAAGATGAGGTGTAGTCACATCAGTTCTGACATCAGGTTGGGTAACAATCCATTATTTTAAAGATTTCATTAAAATCAGTGGTAAATGATGATGATACAGTTTAGAATATGCTGGTAATAATGAAGGCTTTGATTTTAATATGCAGCATTTAATAATGACTTTGATTAAAATGTGGACAGATTCCCATGTGATGCTGAATGTAAAACCAGTGTGTTTCAGTAAGAATCAACAGTCTGTCAGTAACATTGGTAACTCTGTCATGTGATGCTGTAGGGAGGAGCTTCATGAACTCTAATCATGTTAACTGGTTAGAGCACAAAATATCTTCATTCAGCTAAAACCATTCATCATGTACACTGTTATATTCATGTACCTGTGGCTTTCTGTAGGTGAGTTATACATAGATTTATTTTATTATGTTAAATGCTGATTTAATAATCATTTTCTCTGGATATTAACAATAGAAAGCACAATTATGTGCCTGACATATGTAGTTCGAGCTTGATTGTGTAAAGGTTAAAACATGTTTCCTTCTCTATGACAGGTACTCCATGGCAGATTCAATAGAGCCACTTTTCAGTCATAAAGCTGTAGATGAAGGTGAAAATGTTACTCTGTCCTGCAGCTACAAAACAAGTGATAAAACCCCCTACCTGCACTGGTACAGACAACATCCAAATCTAAACCTGCGTTCCTTCTTAATATTATGCAGACTGGAACTCTACTTTCTAAAAAACCACCACGAATGGATGCTAAAACTCGTAAAGATGAAGTGGATCTGATCATCTCCTCTGCTGCTGTATCAGACTCTGATCTATACTACTGTGCTCTGGTGCCCACAGTGACAGGAAATCCAGCTGCACTGTACAAAACCCTGACACAGTTTTGTTTAAGTATATTGAAGTTCTGACAAATATTTGAGAAGTTTAAATACCCTTTTTAAGGATTCTCTCTCGTGTTTATAAAAAGAATATATTGTTGGTAGATGCATTAATTCTTCATTAAATTATCTCATTTCTGTGCTTTCAGGTTCACCTGAATGAGATATCAGTCCTTTGCAGAACCTCATGCACAAACCCTTTCACACACTCATTCACACTTCAATTTATCCCAGCAAATTTCTTATAGTCATGTTTTTTAGAACCACACAGACACGGGGTGAAAACACAGAACTTTTCACAAACTTACAATAACTTCAGCACACACACACCTCAGTTAACCTGCTGAAGTGCACCTGATCCTCAAATCCCTCTTCTCATGAAAACATCCCTGAGAGCTGCCTATCATGTAATGCAGACTGAGAAATCAGAGCTAGAATTGTGTTCAGGGCTGAAGTGTGATTTCTTTTTACTTTCATGTCACACTTTCATCACATTGTTAGATTTGTGGTGAGTTGGAGGAAATATTATAATATTAGACTGTGGTCTAAAGCTGCTCCTAGTAGATGGATTTCTGGCTTAAAATTGCTTCTGGGTTTGAATACGTGAGCAATGTGTGTATGACCTGCATGTGGGTGTAAATACTCATTAATGTGTAAGGTTTTTTCCTTAGTGAACCAAGATGGCGCAGTCACTTATCTTATTGTGGAAACAGAGCTCACACAACCCTGCTCACATTCTCTGATGATGAACCCTCATTTTTACAATAAACTCTGTGATATAAATACAGCTGTTCTATTATCTATCTATCTATCTATCTATCTATCTATCTATCTATCTATCTATCTATCTATCTATCTATCTATCTTTTCTTCTCTTCTCTTCTATCTATCTATCTATCTATCTATCTATCTATCTATCTATCTATCTATCTATCTATCTATCTTCTCTTCTCTTTCTTCTCTTCTCTTCTCTTCTCTTCTTCTCTTCTCTTCTCTTCTCAGTGGGGATGAGACCAATAATATAGAGACACCAACATTACATAGTTAAAATTTTTAACTGTGAGTTTATTAGTGATAAATATTTTTTACACACTATATTAACTCCTGCATCTGTTCTGCACCAATCTGTCAGTAACACTGGTGACTCTGGATGCTGTGGGGTGGAGCTTCATAAACCTTTATTATGTTGGCAGATTATAATGCTGACATTTTCCCTGAGATAAGAGCATTCACCATGTTCACTGTTGTATTCATGTGTCTGTGGCTTTTACTGGGTGAGTTATGAATTTTTATCATTTTAAAAGTGTTCAATTAATGATTGATGAAGTGTGTGGTGCAGAATGTGGGTGTGACATATGGAGGTAATGCTTGCTTATGTTAATGTTAATATCCTTCTGTTCTCTTCTCTATGACAGGTGACTCCATGGCAGATTCAATAGAGTCACTTTTTTCTCCTAAAGTTGTAGATGAAGGTGATGATGTTACTCTGTCCTGCAAATACAAACCAACCACCTCTTCTACAGGAAACTACCTGCACTGGTACAGACAACATCCAAAATCTAGTCCTAAATTCCTTCTTTATATTTCTCAAAGAGGAGATTTAAGTCCAGACAAACCCCCAAGAATGACTGCTAAAGTTGATGATGGTGATAATAAACAAGTGGATCTGATCATCTCCTCTGCTGCTGTATCAGACTCTGCTCTATACTACTGTGCTCTGGCGCCCACAGTGACAGGAAATCCAGCTGCACTGTACAAAAACCTTGACTCAGTTTTGCTGTATGGAAAGCAGCTGTCAGTCATGTTAAGTTCATTACATGCAGTTTTTGGTGAATTTTGCTTCTTTCTCTTCTAATTTGTAAAAACTGATGTAAATGTGGCATTTATTCAGTCTGCATATTTCTTTTTTTCACATGTACTATTACTATAATAAGTTAAAATATTTGATTGTCATTGTGCTTAGATCTTTCTTTAGATACTGAGACAATGATCAGTCACATGCTATACCTCAAATTAGCCAAATGCTTTACTTTAAAAGTTTACTTTTAAAGAGAAGTTAAAGCAGTAGCACTGATCCAGCAGGTGAGTGAAGTCCATCATCTCTGCCTCACAGTTCTGCTGTCACACCATCAACATTCATCATCTACTGCCTTAAAAATGAGCAATAAATAAACAAAGATAATAAATCATTTACAAACAAACATATAAATCAGTCATTTGTTGGATGGCAGGTTATAAGAGCTCGGTCAAGTTGTTTAACAGCATGAATCCATCTTGCACTCAGAAATAACAAAAAACAC
>JBCEWE010000153.1:7500-35000 GCA_039877035.1 Silurus lanzhouensis
GCCATTCATACATACCAGAAACAGAGAGGAAATTGTTCTCTTACTCATCTGATAAACCTTTGCCAATAAAGGGAGCTTTTGAGTGTGAAGCTAGAATAGACAACGGGATGGTATCTGCAGAGTTCATTGTCATCAAAGGGACTGGAGAACCGTTACTGGGGAGAGATACTGCTATGAAACTTGGAGTGTTGATGATAGGCACAAACATTGCAGCAATAACGGACCTCAAACAAACACTTCATTCACAATACCCAGAAGTTTTAAGCTGAAAACCAAACAAATCAGCTTATATATAGACCAAAATGTTCAGCCAGTGGCACAGCCTTTAAGACGAATACCGGTTAATCTGAGGAGTCCTGTAGAGGAAAAGATAAAAGAACTTCTAAAAATGGACATCATAGAAGCAGTGAACGGACCTACACCATGGGTTAATCCAGTTGTAATAGTGCCAAAAAGCCAATTCTGAAATCAGACTATGTCTTGACATGCGACAAGCTAATCGAGCAATCATCAGAGAGCGAAACCCCATCATCAACTGTCGATGAGCTCTTACAAAGCATGAACGGATCCATGTTCTTTAGCAAGCTAGATCTCAAGTGAGGATACCACCAACTGGAGTTGACACCACAGTCTCGTCAGATTACAACATTTGCAGTCCACAATGGGGTATACAGATACAAACGGCTCATCTTTGGAGTATCGTCTGCAAGTGAACAATACCAACATGAAATAGCGTCAAGTCAAGTCAAGTCAGGTTTATTTGTATAGCGCTTTTCACAACAGACATTGTCTCAAAGCAGCTTTACACAAATCAACAGTGATGGTGAATGGTGTGAATTTGTCCCTGATGAGCAGCCGTGGCGACTGTGGCAAAGAAAAACTCCCTTAGATGTTATGAGGAAGAAACCTTGAGAGGAACCAGACTCAAAAGGGGAACCCATCCTCATTTTGGGTGACATCAAGAGTTTGATCATAAATCTTTCAACAATACAGAACACTGGAGAGTGAGAACTAACATGAGCACTGGAGTATAAGATTATAAGTGATGTTCTTTCTGCAGTCTTATACAGTCTATATGGTTAGTAGCTCCGAGTTTTATGAGCTCAGCATTTGTGATCACCACAGATCCAGCATCAGCTTCTCCATGCCAGAGCCTTTAACACTCCAGGAGGTCCAATGTCAAACTCCACACATGTAGCGGGATCCAAATGGCACTGGTACGTCTCTAGATGGTTCGGGATGTTTGCGAGTTCGGCATCTACTTCTTCAAAGGTCCGTAATCACCACGAGGTGGGAGGTGACTGGAGCTGGAGGAACCTCAGGGTGTCTCGGGATGGGGAGAGAAAGAGAAGCAGTGGAGAGGAATTAGCGTAGCTGCTGTTCATGATATTAACAGCACAAGTTGATAATGTGCATGTGATCAGATGTTCTGGAGCACAAGGTTATGATGTGATGTGTGTTATGTGTAGGCTTTGCTAAAAAGATATGTTTTGAATCTACACTTAAACTGGGAGAGTGTGTCTGAACCCCGAACACTGTCAGGAAGACTGTTCCAGAGTTTAGGAGCTAAATGTGAGAATGTTCTACCACCTTTAGTGGACTTTGCTATTCTAGGAACTACTAAAAGCCCAGAGTTTTGAGATCTCAGGGAGCGTGGCGGATTGTAGCATGTTAAAAGACTGGATAGATACATGGGAGCCAAACCATTTAGTGCTTTATAAGTGAGAAGTAATAGTTTGTAGTCTATTCGAAACTTAACAGGAAGCCAATGTAGGGACGATAAGATCGGGGTTATGTGATCATATTTTCTTGACCTTGTAAGAACTCTGGCTGCTGCATTCTGGACTAACTGAAGCTTGTTTATTAATGATGCAGGACATCCACCTAGTAACGCATTACAGTAGTCTATTATGGAGGTTAAGAACACATGGACGAGCTTCTCTGCATCGGATATAGACAACATGTTTCTTAACTTAGAAATATTTCTAAGGTGAAAGAAGCTGTTTTTGTAACTTGGTTGATATGATATTTGAAAGACAAGTTGCTCTAAAATAACTCCCAGGTCTTTTACCGTTGAACTAGTGGTTACAGAACATCCGTCTAAATGCAGGTTGAGATGCTGGAGCTTCTGTATACTAGTTTTTGGGCCGATGAGCAAAATCTCCGTCTTATCGGAATTTAAAAGTAGAAAGTTATGGGTCATCCAATCTCTTATTTCCTTAACACACTCAGTTATCCGAGCTAATTGAGCGTATCGCCTGGTTTAGATGAGATATATAGCTGAGTATCATCAGCATAACAATGGAAGCTAATTCCATGCCTTCTAATAATATTTCCTAACGGAAGCATGTATATTGTGAAGAGCAGGGGTCCTAGAACTGAACCTTGCGGCACGCCATAATTTACTTGCATTAGCCTGGATAGCTCTCCATTTAAATCTACGAAATGGTAACAATCGGACAGGTAGGATTTAAACCAGCTTAATGCCTGTCCCTGAATGCCGATGTAATTTTGTAACCGATCTAGGAGGAGATCATGGTCTATAGTGTCGAATGCAGCACTAAGATCTAGTAGAACCAACAGCGAGATGAAGCCTTGGTCTGAAGCTAAAAACAGGTCATTAATGATTTTAACTAGAGCAGTTTCTGTGCTATGATGGAGCCTGAAACCTGACTGAAATTCTTCAAAGATATTGTTCTCTTGCAGGTAGGAACATAACTGGGCAGCGACAATCTTTTCTAAAATTTTAGACATAAATGGGAGATTTGAGATTGGTCTGTAATTCGATAGGGTTTTTGGGTCCAGATTAGGGTCTGCCCTTGCTGGAATAGAGCTAGTTGAAAACATCTCAGACGATGTGATTGTTCATGCAGCTGATCAGGAAGCACATATGCAACGTCTACATGCCGTCATGAAGCGTTTAAGAGAGCGGGCTAACTCTAAATCCTTCGAAATGTCAGTTTGGCATGGATCGATTAAATTTCATGGGAATTCTGTTCACACAAAAAGGCATTGGTCCCACTGAGAGTCAGAGCTGTGGCAGAGGCCAGAGAACCACAAAACGCTTCAGAAGTTCGGAGCTTTCTTGGACTCGTCAGTTACAGCAGTAGATTTATTCCACAATTTGCAACACTGGCGGAGCCCTTGAGGCGTCTTACCAGAAAAGACTCTGAGTTTGTCTTTGGTCCAGAACAGAAAAACGCATTCAATGATCTAAAAAAGGAACTTGCAAGAGCAGGGACTTTAGCATACTTCGACAAAGACGCTCCAACGCAGGTCATTGCTGATGCTAGCCCTGTAGGGTTGGGGGCTGTATTGACGCAGCGTCAAAAAGGACAAATGGTGACAGTTTGCTACATCAGTAGAAGTCTATCAGACTGTGAGAGACGTTACTCTCAGCCCTTGCCTTGTATGGGCCTGCGAGAGGCTACACCCCTATGTGTATGGCAGACAGTTTGATTTGGTCACAGACCATAAGCCATTAGAGTCAATATACGGTCCACGTTCCAAGCCCTGTGCCCGTGTTGAGCGATGGGTTTTGCGTCTTCAACCATATAACTTTAAGGTTGTTTATGCTTCTGGAAAAGAAAATATTGCTGATCTATTATCACGACTCCTGGGAAGCACAGCAATGAGAGAAAAACACTCGCATGAATCGGATGAGTATGTGAGATTTGTGGCCATCAGCGCCACCCCAAGAGCCCTGACTACAAGAGGAGTGGAGGAAGCTTCGGAAAAAGATTCAGAACTCATAGAGCTTAGAAACGCAATAGAAAGTGGACATTTTGAAAGGTGTATGACGTATGCACCTGTAGCTAATGAGCTGTGTGTTGTAGGGTTTTTAGTACTACGTGGAATGCACGTTGTTCTTCCGAAAACACTACAAGCACGAGCAATTTCACTGGCACATAAAGGACATATAGGTATTGTTGGAACCAAACAACATCTGAGAACAAAAGTATGGTGGCCTGGCATGGACAAAGCTGCGGAAAGATTTTGCAAATCATGTCATGGTTGTCAAATAGTGTCTCGCCCTGATGCTCCAGAACCACTGCAGCCTTCACCATTGCCAGATAGACCATGGCAAGATCTAGCAGTGGATCTACTTGGACTATTGCCATCAAAACACTCAATCCTAGTTGTAGTGGATTATTACAGTAGGTATTATGAGTATGACATACTAACCCCCACCTCGCAACAAAAGTGATTGATAGCCTTGAGGATATATTTAGCCGACATGGACTTCCACTCACACTGAAGTCCGACAACGGACCTCAATTCAGGTCAGATGAATTCAAGGATTTCTGTGTGGCAAACGGAATCAAACACCTGAAAACGACGCCTAAATGGGCACAAGCAAATGGCGAAGTTGAGCGCCAAAATGCTTCAATTATGAAACGTATCAGAATTGCACAGTCAGAAGGACTTGACTGGCAAAAAGAACTCAGGAAGTATGTCACAGTGTACAGAGGAATTGTGCATAATACCACCGGCAAAAGTCCAGCTGAGCTTCTGTTCAAAAGAAAGATGAGAGGCAAGCTACCTGATCTTACATCTGTGGATACTGATCTTGAAGTTCACGACTACGATGCAGAGAAAAAGGGGAAATATAAACTGTATGCGGATGAACATCGCAAGGCAGAATACTCAAATGTAGCGGTTGGAGACCGAGTTCTTCTGAGACAGGACAAGATTGACAAGTTTACCACTCCGTTTAATGCAACACCTCACACAGTGGTCAGAAAAGCTAGAAACCAAATAAAGGTTGAATCACCTACTGGAGCCCAATATACTCGCAACACAACATTCGTAAAAAAATATGTAGAGAGAGAAGCAGAAAACAAGCAGGACAGTCAGAAAGAGGATTGTGATGAAGGTGCTATGAATGCAGAGCAACAGACAATGTCAGAGGACTCAGAGAGGCTTGCACCTAATACTGTGTGTAACCAAAATGTGGCATATGCTAAGCCCCAGAGACGAAAGAAACTGCCTCAGAAATTTGCTGACTTTGTAATTGGTTAATTTTCTTAAACTGGTAAATGCAAATAATGCTATTTACATGTTCATGGTTTGAGAATTAGTAAGCAAGTTTAAAACAGGCAAAAAAAAAAAAAGGTATATGTGAAAGTTTAAAAATGGTATGTTGTTTGTTTGCCAATACAGAGACAACAGTTTGTCTTAAAGTGTTAAGGTTAAGTGTTATAAGTCTATATCCGACTTCGGGGGGGGATGTCATGTACTGGAATGTTGCTCTGTATCTTCAAGAAATGAAAGTGCAATGCATACTGGGAGCGGAATGTTAAACATGTGTAGTGTGCTGGAGAACACGAGTAAAGGTGATGTTCAGAATCCTGATTGGTGTGTGTGACTAAGATAATAAGATAAACGAGGAATATAAAACAGATACACAACACTATTTTGAAGAAGAAACGGGTGATGTTGCAGAGAATAGACACAGTGTTTGACTAAAGAAACTTGATGCAGCAGATGAAAGACACATCATGTTTACTTCTCTTCAACATTAGAATATGTCTAGCAGTTCTATCAGCAAAGAACTAGAGGAAACCACTGGAACCCAGGTACACCATCTGCTGTCTGAAAGAACTGCAGCCAAAAAGCCAAAACTCCAAAATGGGAAAAAGGCTAAGAGAGATTACATGAAGAGACAGAAGGATTTGAGAAGCCAGAAGATCTTTGCTTAGTTCCTTCAAAAACTGTGTGTAAGTGCAGGGTTATGTGCAGGTGATGAGCAGTGGCTGGTTTCCTTCATAACTTTTAGAATTAAGGCCAAACAGTTCAATTTTGGTTTCATCAAACTAGAGAATCTTGTTCCTCACAGTCTGAGAGACCTTCAGTGGGCTTTCATGGGTTTTGCACTGAGGAGAGGCTTCTGTCTGGATACTCTGCTATAAAGTTCAGATCAGTTCAGGGCTGCAGTGATGGTTGTCCTTCTGGAACTGTGTGTGTGTAATATATGTGTGTATAATGTGTTTGTGTGTGTGTGTTTGTGTAGGTGGTTACGATAGCCGTGTACTCCTTCTTTGCTTTCTGTCTGATTGGACGTCAGTTTGTGAAGCCTGAAAAAGCAGATGATCTGAAGGTCCATGTGGATCTGTATGTGCCAGTCTTCACTCTGCTCGAGTTCTTCTTCTATGCTGGCTGGCTGAAGGTGAGACTTCACTGAGCAGATGTTACTGTGGGCATGTCACAAACCACACCCCTTTCATCATGTCTCAGGTCATGTTTATGCACCTCAGTGCATTGTGGGTATTTTGTTGAGATGGTTGTTATGGTGATAACGTTGTGTGTTCAGGTCGGAGAACTGATCATCAACCCATTTGGTGAAGACGATGATGACTTTGAAACTAATCAGCTGATTGATCGTAACATTCAGGTTTTTAAACATCTCACACACACACACACACACACACACACACACACACACACACACACACACACACACACACACACTAGCATACATGCTATACTGGTGTTAATGTGATACTTTCATTCAGTAATAAAAAAATCATGTTATCCAGAAATATTTTATTTTTAATGTTAACTAAAATCTCAAACATGGAACAGCACAGGAAGTGAACATAATGAGCTAATTTGCATATTAATGTAGTAAATCAGGACATATAATAAGAATGAGGAAGAGAATGAGGAAAAAGATGAAGATGAGGGAAATGATGATTAAGATGAGGAGGATAATGAAGAAGAAGAAGATGAGGAGGGAAAGGATGAGGAAGAGTATGAGGAAGATAATGAGATATAGGATGTGGAAGAGGATCAGAAAGAAAATGAGGTTGAAGAAGAGGAAAAGGATGACGAAGACGAGGGAGAGGATAAGGATGTGAAAGAGGTTCAGTTCTGATGTGTAAAACATCTCTGTGTTCTGTCTCAGGTGTCGATGCTTGCTGTGGATGACATGCACCAGAACCTTCCTCCTCTGCAGAAGGATAAATACTGGACAAATAAAGCTCCAGGTCAAGCATTCACTTCGGCACGGCCCATCTTCATGGGCTCCACCTACGACATGAGGTCATTTCCTGTTTCTGATGCCTGTCTGATTTCTAACACACTCTTTCAGAGAACACACAGTCAGTCCACTGGTTAATGAAGTGTCACTACTCAGTCCAGTGTACGTGCATGTGTGTGTGTGTGTGTGTGTGTGTGTGTGTGTGTGTGTGTGTGTGTGTGTGTGTATAATCCTGATCTTCAGTTACACTCTGTCTGCATGCCACATCATTACATCATCACCATCACCTCACACACACAACTGTTTATACAATAACTTAATACAGTGCATTCTGAAAAGATTAACTCCGCCTTAACATGTTAAGCCACACCCTCAGCTGTGTGTCTGATGGAAGAACATGAATTTGAACAGTAATGGCTTCTGAGTGCATATTTTAAAGGAATGTATAAGGGCTGGTAATAAAGCACTAACACAAATTAATTTTAACGGCACTCATTTTATACACCTGCTTTCTCCCAGTATGTGGACTGTAACAGCAGAGGAAATGGGACTATTTATTTCCTGTAGGCCAATGTGCCCACCCCGTTGCCTGCACTGGGGAAAGCAAACCATAGCCTTACTCTGCTTCAGCCTCAATACAAACCAGGAGTGAGGAGACTACCCACAACCACACACTCAATCTTGATGTAGTCTCCTGAGTACTAAGCAGATTGAGAGACTGTTTCAGTATTACAGACCAGGATGTACTGTTCTGAACCAGAAGAAGAAGGCCTTTAAAGATGGTAACCAGCAGAAGCTTAAGAGTGCAGAGGGAACTCAAAGTCCAGCTCAGGGAAGTGAAGGAACAGTACAAGAGAAAGCTGGACAAGATGTTGCAGAATAACAGCATGAAGGAGGCGTGAGACAGGATGAAGATAATCACTGGATGCAGCTCAAAGCGGGGTAACACCATGCAAGGATATGTGGAAAGAGCGAACCAGCTGAACTTCTTCAACAGGTTTGACCAACCCAACTCATTCACACTTCAGTACACTGCACCCCTACCACCCCCAATTCCACTCTCTCGCTACCTGGAACCAACTGTACTGAACTCTACTGCAGACCTGCACGTTGGAGCTGAGAGACCCTCTACAGCGCATTTATAACCTGAGCCTGAAACAGGAGAGGGTCCCTCAGCTGTGAAAAACATCCTGCATTATCCAAGTTTCAAAGAAACCACGCCCAGGTGAGCTGAATGACTTCAGACCAGTCCCCCTAACATCTCATATAATGAAGCCCATGGATCGGGGGCTGCTACACCACATGAGGCCTCAGGTCCACCATGTCCTCGACTCTCTTCAGTTTGCATACCAGGAGAAGGTGGGAGTGGAGGACGCTATTATCTACGTCACACTGATTCCTCTCTCAAATAAGCACCAAAATCTGTCATGACGCACACATCTGGCAATTGTTCCTTTCGGTGTCCTGATGATTTAAAACACAAAAATTACTTTGAAACATTTACAAGAATATTTTGTCTTCATGCTCTATGAGTTTGGTTTCACTTATAATAATAAACATACATTTGCATAAAGCATTAATATTTGTCCATGTTGATTAGAGGATTAAAAACTTAAAAAGTATTAATTTAAGGTACATTTAGAACAAATATAAATGTGCGTTACCTCACGACAATCATGCAATTAATTGCGATTAAATATTTTAATCAATTGACTAATAAATAAAAATAAGTCTCTCACATTTCTTTCTGACAAGAAAAATACATCTAGACGACTAGACACATGACTGACGTCACTGCTGGAGGAGGTGTAATTGTATGTATTGTGTGTTTCTTGGATCATTGCTTTGAGAATGTTGATGGAGAAGTGTAGAGAAGATCAGAAGGAGCTGCATTGTGTGTTTGTGGATTTAGAGAAAGCGTACGACAGGGTGGAGAGAGGAGTTGTGGTATTGTATGAGGAAGTCTGGTGTGTCAGAGAAGTATGTGAGGGTGGTGCAGGACATGTATAAGGACAGTGTGACAGCAGTGAAGTGTGCAGTAGGAACGACAGACTGGTTCAAGGTGGAGGTTGGACTGCATCAAGGATCAGCTCTGAGCCCTTTCCTGTTTGCAGTGGTGATGGACAGGTTGAAGGACGAGTTCAGACAGGAGTCTCCCTGGACTATGATATTTGCGGATGATGTGATTTGTGGTGAGAGTAGAGAGCAGGTGGAGAAGATCCTGAAGGAGGTACACGCTGGAGAGAAGGGGAATGAAAGTCAGTAGGAGTAAGACAGAGTACATGTGTGTGAATGAGAGGGAGGGCAGTGGAGTGGTGCGGTTGCAGGGAGAAGAGGTGGAGAAGGTGGAGGAGTTCAGGTATTAGGGTGTAATTGTGTGTTTTTGTTGGATCAATGTGTAATTGTGTGTAATGGTGTGTAATGGTGTATTTGTGTTGGATCAGGGTGTAATTGTGTGTAATTGTGTGTAATGGTGTATTTGTGTTGGATCAGGGTGTAATTGTGTGTAATGGTGTGTAATGGTGTATTTGTGTTGGATCAGGGTGTAATTGTGTGTAATGGTGTGTAATGGTGTATTTGTGTTGGATCAGGGTGTAATTGTGTGTAATGGTGTATTTGTGTTGGATCAGGGTGTAATTGTGTGTAATGGTGTGTAATGGTGTATTTGTGTTGGATCAGGGTGTAATTGTGTGTAATTGTGTGTAATGGTGTATTTGTGTTGGATCAGGGTGTAATTGTGTGTAATGGTGTGTAATGGTGTATTTGTGTTGGATCAGGGTGTAATTGTGTGTAATTGTGTGTAATGGTGTATTTGTGTTGGATCAGGGTGTAATTGTGTGTAATGGTGTATTTGTGTTGGATCAGGGTGTAATTGTGTGTAATTGTGTGTAATGGTGTATTTGTGTTGGATCAGGGTGTAATTGTGTGTAATTGTGTGTAATGGTGTATTTGTGTTGGATCAGGGTGTAATTGTGTGTAATGGTGTGTAATGGTGTATTTGTGTTGGATCAGGGTGTAATTGTGTGTAATGGTGTATTTGTGTTGGATCAGGGTGTAATTGTGTGTAATTGTGTGTAATGGTGTATTTGTGTTGGATCAGGGTGTAATTGTGTGTAATGGTGTGTAATGGTGTATTTGTGTTGGATCAGGGTGTAATTGTGTGTAATTGTGTGTAATGGTGTATTTGTGTTGGATCAGGGTGTAATTGTGTGTAATGGTGTATTTGTGTTGGATCAGGGTGTAATTGTGTGTAATGGTGTGTAATGGTGTATGTGTGTTGGATCAGGGTGTAATTGTGTGTAATTGTGTGTAATGGTGTGTAATGGTGTATTTGTGTTGGATCAGGGTGTAATTGTGTGTAATTGTGTGTAATGGTGTATTTGTGTTGGATCAGGGTGTAATTGTGTGTAATGGTGTATTTGTGTTGGATCAGGGTGTAATTGTGTGTAATTGTGTGTAATGGTGTATTTGTGTTGGATCAGGGTGTAATTGTGTGTAATGGTGTGTAATGGTGTATTTGTGTTGGATCAGGGTGTAATTGTGTGTAATGGTGTATTTGTGTTGGATCAGGGTGTAATTGTGTGTAATTGTGTGTAATGGTGTATTTGTGTTGGATCAGGGTGTAATTGTGTGTAATGGTGTGTAATGGTGTATTTGTGTTGGATCAGGGTGTAATTGTGTGTAATGGTGTATTTGTGTTGGATCAAGGTGTAATTGTGTGTAATTGTGTGTAATGGTGTATTTGTGTTGGATCAGGGTGTAATTGTGTGTAATTGTGTGTAATGGTGTATTTGTGTTGGATCAGGGTGTAATTGTGTGTAATTGTGTGTAATGGTGTATTTGTGTTGGATCAGGGTGTAATTGTGTGTAATTGTGTGTAATGGTGTATTTGTGTTGGATCAGGGTGTAATTGTGTGTAATTGTGTGTAATGGTGTATTTGTGTTGGATCAGGGTGTAATTGTGTGTAATTGTGTGTAATGGTGTATTTGTGTTGGATCAGGGTGTAATTGTGTGTAATGGTGTGTAATGGTGTATTTGTGTTGGATCAGGGTGTAATTGTGTGTAATTGTGTGTAATGGTGTATTTGTGTTGGATCAGGGTGTAATTGTGTGTAATTGTGTGTAATGGTGTATTTGTGTTGGATCAGGGTGTAATTGTGTGTAATTGTGTGTAATGGTGTATTTGTGTTGGATCAGGGTGTAATTGTGTGTAATTGTGTGTAATGGTGTATTTGTGTTGGATCAGGGTGTAATTGTGTGTAATTGTGTGTAATGGTGTATTTGTGTTGGATCAGGGTGTAATTGTGTGTAATTGTGTGTAATGGTGTATTTGTGTTGGATCAGGGTGTAATTGTGTGTAATTGTGTGTAATGGTGTATTTGTGTTGGATCAGGGTGTAATTGTGTGTAATGGTGTGTAATGGTGTATGTGTGTTGGATCAGGGTGTAATTGTGTGTAATTGTGTGTAATGGTGTATTTGTGTTGGATCAGGGTGTAATTGTGTGTAATGGTGTATTTGTGTTGGATCAGGGTGTAATTGTGTGTAATGGTGTGTAATGGTGTATGTGTGTTGGATCAGGGTGTAATTGTGTGTAATTGTGTGTAATGGTGTGTAATGGTGTATTTGTGTTGGATCAGGGTGTAATTGTGTGTAATTGTGTGTAATGGTGTATTTGTGTTGGATCAGGGTGTAATTGTGTGTAATGGTGTGTAATGGTGTATTTGTGTTGGATCAGGGTGTAATTGTGTGTAATTGTGTGTAATGGTGTATTTGTGTTGGATCAGGGTGTAATTGTGTGTAATTGTGTGTAATGGTGTATTTGTGTTGGATCAGGGTGTAATTGTGTGTAATTGTGTGTAATGGTGTATTTGTGTTGGATCAGGGTGTAATTGTGTGTAATGGTGTATTTGTGTTGGATCAGGGTGTAATTGTGTGTAATTGTGTGTAATGGTGTATTTGTGTTGGATCAGGGTGTAATTGTGTGTAATTGTGTGTAATGGTGTATTTGTGTTGGATCAGGGTGTAATTGTGTGTAATTGTGTGTAATGGTGTATTTGTGTTGGATCAGGGTGTAATTGTGTGTAATTGTGTGTAATGGTGTATTTGTGTTGGATCAGGGTGTAATTGTGTGTAATGGTGTGTAATGGTGTATTTGTGTTGGATCAGGGTGTAATTGTGTGTAATGGTGTATTTGTGTTGGATCAGGGTGTAATTGTGTGTAATGGTGTATTTGTGTTGGATCAGGGTGTAATTGTGTGTAATGGTGTATTTGTGTTGGATCAGGGTGTAATTGTGTGTAATGGTGTATTTGTGTTGGATCAGGGTGTAATTGTGTGTAATGGTGTATTTGTGTTGGATCAGGGTGTAATTGTGTGTAATGGTGTATTTGTGTTGGATCAGGGTGTAATTGTGTGTAATTGTGTGTAATGGTGTATTTGTGTTGGATCAGGGTGTAATTGTGTGTAATTGTGTGTAATGGTGTATTTGTGTTGGATCAGGGTGTAATTGTGTGTAATTGTGTGTAATGGTCTATTTGTGTTGGATCAGGGTGACTGATGAGGACGTGGAGGAGGCCTGGGCTGATTATAAGATGCAGACGGTCAGCGTTTGGCCTCCAGCTGCACAAAAACAGAAGAAGAATCGAGGAGGAGAGAAGAGACTCCGCTGCTGCTGCAGGACACACACATCATCTGCTGAGAACACACATGAGAGAGAAGCTGAGGGAATTAACATGATCCAGACTGAAACACACACTCTAGCACAGTGTGAGGAAACCACGCAGACGCAGACAGAGACGCAGACAGAGTGTGTTCTGGCTTTAGAGCCTTCTGATGGAGATCAGCACGCAGATCACCACGTTTCAGATCTCCGAGAGACAAGACGCCATCAGAATAACATGACAGAATAACCACACACACAAACACACACACACACACAACAAATACAAACACATACACGCACAGACACACAACTAATAGACACGCACAAACATCTTATACACACAACTTCATTTTGAATAGTGTAATGTGTGTAATGGGCACAGTGTGTGTATGGTGTGTGTGTACTGCATTTAGTGTGTGTAGCTTTACAATAAAACAAAGATTTGGCCCAGTGTGTGTGTGTGTGTGTGTGTGTGTGTGTGTGTGTGTGTGTGTGTGTGTGCGTGTGTGTGTGAGTTAATAATCCTGATTTTCAGTTACACTCCATCTGTACTTCTACATCATTACATCACCATCAGCTCATACACACCATTTACACTGAAACGGTTTCTACAATAAAATTACAGTAAATGCAAAATTTACAAATTACAAAAAAGACAAACTCAAACTTCACATGTTATGTTTATCACTGAACCCTTTATAACCTCAACACTGATGGAACTGTGATAATGGACATTCAGTGTTGAGGATGAGGTTCCCTTTTGAGTCTGGTTCCTCACAAAGTTTCTTCCTCATAAAGTCTCAGGGAGTTTTTATAAACTCTTTATCTCTGTGAGCTGCTTTGGGAAAATTTTAGGCCACGCCCCCTCACTGCGAGTCTGCTACTGAGGAAGAACAATTCAGTATCACTTATTAAAAGTGTAAATTTGAAGATAATCAGATAAGTGAATTTTACAATAAAGCGGTACAGAATCTTCATGCTTTTTTTATTTTCAGATTTTCCACAAATGCACATCATTGGTTATAGAGGTCAAGCCATGAGCACAAGTACATGGTCTGTTCGCCCATCACACTCCAAAAGCTGAGATCTGAGACTTATAGCTCAAACATCATTGGAGATCATTTTCTACAGCTTTTCAGTATGATAGAGAAACTACTCTTAACGTGAAAAATCTGAGACGGGGGAACATTTCACCCAAAAATATGACCTTCTTAGTTCTTTACGAAGTTTACAGAGTTTATAATAGAGACACGCTTTGGGGTAAAGGTTTCATTTTTATTATTTATTATTTCTGTGTCCCATTACTAATATATATATATATATATAATGTATGCAAGAGAAGCATTTATAAAGAGACTGTGAGCACATGTGGTCTGCTACAGGGGTGAGTGTGAACCCACATTCAGAGACGCAGACCTGAAAAAATACCGCAAGATTCGCAAAAATGTAAAAGAAATAAAACAATTTTTAAAAAAATCCAACACACCGGTGCAAACAGTCAAGAGAAAGCAGTGCAAAAGATTTATCTGCAATAAGAAAATACAGGAAACATCTCCACGCTTCTACCGGTATGTCATCTGGTCCAACCAACTTTCCACTCTTCATCCTTTTAATCGCTGCTCTCACTTCCTCCTTACTAATCCTATCTACATCCTGCTTCACATCTCCACACCATCCAACCTTCTCTCTCTCTGATTTTCCTCATTCATCAGCTGCTCAAAATACTCCCTCCATCTTCTCAACACACTCTCCTCACTAGTCAACACATTTCCCTCTCCATCCTTTACTGCTCTAACTTGCAGTACATCCTTTCCAGCTCGGTCTCTCTGCCTGGACAATCGCTACAAATCCTTTTCTCCTTCCTTAGTGTCCAACTTCTCCTACAGCTCCTCATATGCCTTTTCCTTGGCTTTAACCTCATCACTCTGTTGATCCCAATGCTGTTTCTCCAACCTCTTTCTTCTTCTGCTCTCCTGCACTTCCTCATTCCACCACGTCTCCTTGTCTTTCTTTCTATTTCCAGATGTTACACCAAGTATCTTTCTAGCTGCCTCCCTCATCACTCCTGCAGTAGTTCCACAATCATCCAGCACCTCTTCACCACCACCGAGCTCCTGTCTGACCTCTTCCCTGAACTTCACACTACAGTCTTCCTCCTTCAGGTTCCCCCATCTTATTCTTCTTTCAGTCCTCACTCTCCTCCTCTTCTTCTTCACCTCCAAAGCCATCCTACAGACCACCATCCTATGCTGTCTAGCTACACTGTCCCCCACCAACACCTTACATTCTCCAATCTCCTTCAGGTTGCATCTCCTGCATAGCACATAATCCACCTGTGTGCACCTTTCTCCACTCTTATACGTCACCCTGTGATCCTCCTTCTTCTTAAAATACGTGTTCACCACTGCCATTTCCATCCTTTTAGCAAAATCTACCACCATCTGCCCTTCCACATTCCTCTCCTTAAAGCCACACCTACCATCACCTCCTCATCACCTCTGTTCCCTTCACCTACATGCCCATTAAAGTCTGCCCCAATCACCAATCTTTCATTCCTAGATTCACCTTCTACCACTTCATCCAACTCACTCCAGAATTTTTCCTTCTCCTCCATCTCACAACCCACTTGTGGAGCATAGGCACTGATGACATTTATCATCATCCCTTCAACTTCCAGCTTCACGTTCATCACCCTATCAGAAACTCTCTTCACCTCCACTACACTCTTACTGTACTCTTCCTTCAGAATCCCCCTACACCATTTCTCTTTCCATCCACACCATGATAGAACAGTTTAAACACCTCCAATGTTCCTGCTCTTACTCCCTTTCCACTTGGTCTCCTGGACACAGCATCTCTACCTTTCTAACCTCCACTATCCTCCACTTCTCCTTTCCCTGCTGTCTCTGTAGACGTCTTCCTCCTCTTCTTCTCCAATAGCACAATTTCCACCGGTACCCTGTTGGTTAACGATACCTGTGGTGGTTGTTGGTAATCCGGGCCTCGACCCATCCGGTATGAAAATCTGATTTGTGATCCGCATATTTAATTTGGCGCATGTTTTACGCTGGATGTCCTTCATAACGCAACCCTCCACATTTATCCGGGCTTGAGACCGACACTGAGAGTCACCTGGCTTGTGCAACACTAATGGCTGGGTTAAAGTGGAATGAAAAAAACTGATTAAATACACACAAATGTATTTGTGCAATTTGCTACAGATGTGGTCTACGAGCTCTGACCATCCAATCAAAGCAATTAAACAACTCGATATCTGATTGGTTAAAGAAATATCTTAAAGCAGCATGTGCTGTACACCACAGGCGCTCACACTGCCGATTCCGAATCTGATTGGATAGAAACTTAAACAGACTCATCTAAAATCAGTGCAACCGAAAGAAATGCTTTGAAATGAAGAGAGAATAAACTATTGAGTATAATTTAATATATAATCATTTAAAAAATATATATAAAAAGGTAATCAGTGATTCTGGTAGAACAAATCACACAATTATTTACCGGTTTTTGACTATTCTGATTTTTTTTGACTATTATGTTGGTGGAGGAGCAGCGATCTTTAAACGCTTTAAGACGCGTAAGCGAACCGGCGCATTGGTCAGGCTCCAACAGGGTGGCTTCAGAACAGCGCTGCCTAGTGTCCATCTGGCGAATCTCCACTCGCTACCCAACAAAATGGATGAACTTCTCCTGCTCTCCTGGTCAAATAAGGACTTATCTCAGCTGCTCTTTGTTTCACTGAAACCTGTCTGAATGAAGCCATTCCAGACAGCACGCTACATCTGCAGTGCTTCCAGCTGTTCAGAGTGAACTGCGACACTGAATCGGCGGGAAATCGCGAGGTGGAGGGACATGCTTCTACATCAATGAAAAGTGGTGTACAGACGTTACAGCTATGTAGAAGTTGTGCTGTACCAGACTCTGCTGTAATCAGTCTCAGACTCTTCAATAAAGCAAACCTCACACAGGAACGTCCAAAATTCAAACAGCATATTACATGTTTTACCAGAGACAAAAACATTCTGGACCACTGATACACCACAATAAAGTGTTCATATCACTCCATCTGCAGAGCTGCTTTAGGACTCAGACCACTGCGTGCTTCATCTTCTCCCTACATACAGGCAAAAACTTCCATCTGCTAAGCCTGTAGTGAACACTGTAAAAACATGGAGCAATGAAAGAGACATCACAAGGCTGTTTTTACTGCACTGATTTGAGTGTTTTTGTAGCTGCTGCCTCTGATCTGGATAAAGCTCTCAGATTCTGTAACATCTAATATCAGCTTCTGTGAGGATTTCTGCATTTCTACCAGGACTCATTTAACATACAACAACGAGAAGCCGTGAGTCACAGCAAGACTCAAACAGCTTCATCAGGCCAAAAAGGAGCCCTACAGGAATGAGGACACACACACACACACACACACACACACACACACACACACACACACACACACACACACACAAGAGATTAGAGTAGTGAAGAGGAGCAACTCTAAAAAGCTGGAAGATCAGATTTCAGCTAGTAAACCTGCTTCAGTGCGAAAGTCCTGAGGGACATCACAAGCTCCAAGACACCATCCTCCAGCTCTGTAGGGAATCAACGACTGGTAGCGTCAGGTCTTCAGTTAGCAACAAATAAGGAAACACCTGGACCAGCAGGTGTTTCATAGCCTGTCTAAGAACCTGTTTAGACCAGCTGGCATCCATCTTTTTAAAGATCTCTGGAATTGTGTGAAATGCCTGCATTCCACCATCATCTCCATCCCAAAAAACTAAAAAATCACTGGTCTTAATGACTACAGACCCATTGCCATAACATCTGTGGTCATAAAGTCACTTGAGAAACTGATGTTGGTTTATCTGAAGGACATCACCTGTTTACTTGCTTACCAAGTAAACAGGTCTGTGGACGATGCAGTGAACATGGGACTGCACTTCATCCTGCAACATCTGGACAAACCAGTGACTTATGTGAGGATCCTGTTCATAAACTTTAGTTCAGCCTTCAACACCATCATCCCAACACTCCTCCAGACCTCTGTTTGACCTCTGCCAGTGGATCAGCAGCTTTCTGACAGATAGGCAACTGTCAGCCCGCTTGAGCACTTCAGGCATTACCACCTCAATCACAGAGGAGACGCCCACTCCCAACCAGCTGCACGGATATGGCGTATGATTTTCTGGCACTTATAAGGACGCCTGAATCCTCCAGTCAGTGCCAGATTGTCTTTAGGCTTGCCCTGATCACTCTCCAGCGTATTCCCCGTTTTGTTTGATCTTTTGTTTGTTCTTTGTTTCTGACCTGACCATTCTGTCCTCCGGTTTCCGGTTCGGCTCTGCTCTGCTCGCGCTGAACGCGCTCCGGTTCCCTGAATCGGCTCTCTGAATCGGCTCCCGGAATCGGCTTCCCGATTCAGCTCTGCACAGCTTTTCTCCCCTGCTCCTTTTGCATCTGCCTTGGATCCTATAACCTGAACTTTCTGACAGGCAACAGCTAGTGAGACTAAGGAAATTCATGTTAAACAGCTATCAGCACTGGTGCCCCCCAGGGATCCGTTCTTCCCCCACTGTTCTTCTCCCTGTACACCAATGACTGCATCTCTACAGACCCTCTGTCAAGCTCCTGAAGATTGCAGACAACAATACAGTCATCGGCCTTATTGATGATGGTGACAAGTCCACATACAGGAGCGAGGTTCAATTCAATTCAATTCATTTTTATTTGTATTGCACTTTTAACAATTAACATTGTCTCAAAGCAGCTTTACACAGATAATGTGGTGATTAAAAGTAAATATGTTCTTTGTAAGTATGTTTGTCCCTGATGAGCAACTTTGGCAAGGAAAAACTTCCCGAGATGGCATAAGGAAGAAACCTTGAGAGGAACCAGACTCAAGAGGGAACCCATCCTCATCTGGGTTGCACCAAATGTCCATTTGAAGCAGATATACAATGTAGCGGGGTGCAGTAATGATGATCAGAAGCGAACTGTAGTCCAGCATACAAATATCCCAGTTCACCAAACACTCTATATCCATGATCCCTCCAGGTCTGAGCCTTTACCTAAGGAAAAAATCTACTGATCAAAGGCTTGACTAAATAAATAAGTTTTCAACCTCGACTTGAACACTGAGACTGTGTCTGAGTCCCGAACACTGATTGAAAGGTTGTTCCATAACTGTGGGGCTTTATAAGAGAAACATCTGCCCCCTGCTGGAGTCTTCATTATTTGAGGAACCAACAAATAGCCTGCACCTTTTGATCTAAGTAGGCGTGGAGGATCATCCTGGTACAGAAGTTCACTCAGATACTGCGGCGTGAGAGCGTTAAGTGCTTTATACGTCAGTAGTAGTATTTTATAATCAATGCGAGATTTGATTGGGAGCAGTGTAGACTGATTAAAACAGGGGTGATGTGGTCGTATTTCCTAGATCTGGTGAGGACTCTTGCTGCTGCATTCTGGACTAACTGAAGCTTATTTCTGCACTTACTCCAACACCCAGACAGTAAAGCGTTACAGTAGTCTAATCTAGATGTTACAAAAACATCTACTAGTTTTTCTGCATCCTGTAACGACATCATATCTCTAATTTTAGCAATATTTCTAAGGTGAAAGAAGGAGATCCTGGTGATATTATTCACGTGAGACTCAAAGGAAAGACTCGGGTCAATAATCACACCAAGGTCTTTGACAGCCGTACATGCTGAAACAGAAACACCATCCAGAGATGCTACGGAATCAGAAAGTTTGCTTCTAGCTGCATGTGGTCCTAGTAAAAGTACTTCCATCTTATCTGAGTTGAGCAGAAGAAAGTTATTAAGCATCCACTGTCTAATGTCCTTTACACACTCCTCAACACTGTTTAGCTGATCTCTCTCATCTGGCTTTGCTGAAATATACAGCTGTGTGTCATCAGCATAGCAATGGAAGCGAATCCCATGTTTATGAATGATTTCACCAAGAGGCAGCATATATAAAGAGAAAAGCAGAGGGCCTAAGACAAATCCTTGAGGAACACCAAACTTTACCTCATAGAGTGTGGAGAACTCACCATTTACATCCACAAACTGATAGCGATCAGTCAAATAAGACCTGAGCCAAGAGAGAGCTGTTCCCTTTATTCCAACAACGTTCTCCAGGAGATTATGATCAATGGTGTCAAAAGCTTCACTGAGGTCGAGCAAAACAAGTAAAGAGACAAAACCCTGATCAGAAGCCAATAACAGTCATTTACCACCTTAACTAGCGCCGTCTCTGTGCTATGATGAGGCCGAAATCCTGACTGATACATTTCATAAATGTTCTTCCTCAGTAGATGTGAGCAGAACTGCTGTGCTACAACCTTTTCTAGAATCTTGGAGATAAAGAGGAGGTTTGATATTGGACTGTAGTTGGACAGCTGACGGTGAAGGTCAGGTTTCTTAATAAGGGGTTGATACTGCAGTTTGAAGGATTTTGGTACAAAACCAGTGCTAATGGAAGAGTTAATTATTTTAAAACAGGTTCAATTCCCTCTGGAATGATCTGTTTGAGGAAACTTGTAGGTGAGGGATGGAGAATGCAGGTTGATGATTTTGATGAGGAAATTAATGAAATTAAGTCGTTCTCTTGAATAGGAGTGAAGCTTTGTAATTGATGGTCTGTTATAATTATGCTGCTGTCTACAGGGTTATTTATAAAATAGTTTGGATTTATTTTAATCGTCTGGATTTCTGATGTTTTTAACTTTATTATTAAAAAGTTGATGAAATCATTACTACCTATTGATGGTGTGCATGTGAGTGCAGTGCTTTTATTCCCTGTTCATTTTGCTGCAGTACAGAATAAAAATTTAGGATTCTGCTTGTTATTTTCTATGAGGGTGGAGAAATATGCTGATCAGCAGCACTAAGAGATTTTCTATAATTTAGGAGGCTCTCCTTCCATGCTGTTTGAAATACTGTTCATTTTGTTTGACGCCATTTACATTCTAATTTTCGAGTGGTCTGTTTTAAGGTGTGTGTATGATCATTATACCACTGTGCTAAGTATGTGAAAGTACGCTTAACACGGTAACGTGGTGAGGTAGAAATGCAGTGACTGAGGCAGATTTTAAAAGAGATGAGATAATGATCTGGAATAACTTCAGACTGTGGAATTATGAATTATTTTTTATTTTTAATCCAAATGTTAACAACAAATCGAGAGTGTGTCACCACTATGAGTGGGTCCTATAACATTCTGATTAATTCCAACTGAATCTAGAATGAACACAACTGCTGCTCTTAAGGAGTCTTCCTGATTATCAAAATGAATATTAAAGTCTCCAATAATTAATGCTTTGTCTAAAGAAGGAGCTAAATTTGTAATGAAATCTGCAAATTCTATAAGAAAATCAGAGTCGGGCCCCTGGGGGTCTATAAATAATAATTAGTGGATTTGACTGATTGGACCTGCTTTTGGACACTGAATATTTGATGTTGGTGTAAAGAACTTCAAATGTTTTACATTTGTATTTAGTCTTTTGTGTGACGTTTAGATTATTATTATAAATAGCTGTGACTCCGCCTCCTCTGCCATTTAGACGGGGTTGGTGTATGTAACTATACCCAGGAGGACTCGCTTCATTTAATGCTACATATTCATTCAGTTTAATCCACGTTTCTGTCAAACACAGAAACAAACATTATATTAAACTCCTGGTCGGTAATAATATCGTTTATAGTCAGCGCTTTTGGCGTGAGAGATCTAATATTCAGCAATCCTATTTTTAGATCAGAGGAGCTGCTGTGTGTTCAGTCCTATTTAATTTAATGTTAATCAGGTTACTTAAACAGACTTTCTGATAATTCCTATATTTTGGTTTTGCTCGGGGGACGGACACAGTCTCAATATGGTGGATCCTGAGTGACGACTCTGTGCAGCTAGCAGACGGTCGGTTTAGCCTGTCTGTCTGCTCCCTGGCCTTGGCTCTAGACAGTCACTTGTTAACTAGTGCTGTTCTGAGACTATGACCTATACTACAAGAAATGAGAGCAGCACCTTCCTGAGTGGAATGGATACCGTCCCGCCCTAACAGGCCAGCCTTGCCCTCAAAATTGCTCCAATTATTAATGAAGCCCACATTGTTTTTGGAGCACCACTCAGACATCCGGCAGTTCAGCGACCATAACCTACTGTAGGCTACATTGGCACGTCGCATTGTAATGGGGCCAGAGCAAGTTACTGCATTGGACATTGCCTTCGCTAAAATACAAACAAAATTCCCGGCAAACAGTTCAACAACAGGAAACAGCAACTGACGTCACGTAATACACGACTGATGGTGATGATTTAGTGATGAATCAGTGATGATTCAGCAGCTAGCTGTCTGGTGCAGTCATAACAACCTGGAGCTTAACACCCTCAAAACAGTAGAGATGTTTGTGGATTTTAGGAGAAACCCCATGCACTCCCGCCACTCACCATCATGAACAGCATTGTGACAGCAGTGGAGTCATTCAGGTTCCTGGGCACCACCATCTCTCAGGGCCTGAAGTGAGACAATCACATCGACTCCAGTGTTGATAAGCTCCAACAGAGGATGTGCTTCCGTCACCAGCTGAGGAGGCTCAACCTGCCACAAGAGATGCTTACACAGTTCTACTCAGCCATCATGGAGTCTGTCCTCTGCACTTCAATAACCATCTGGTTTGGGCTCAGCTACATAATCATACATCTGAAGACAACAGAAGGTATTTCGATCGACTGAAAGGATTATTGATGCTCCTCTGCCTACACTACAAGAACTGTACACATCCAGAGTGAGAAAAAGGGCTGAGAAAATCAACTGGTCCCTCACATCCAAACATCCATGTTATTTCTTACTTTTGCCGACTGGCCGATGCCGCAGAGCACGAACACCAGCCGTCTGGCCCGAGCCGCAAACCACGAACACCAGCCGTCTGGCCCGAAGCCGCAGAGCACGAACACCAGCCGTCTGGCCGACGCCGCAGAGCACGAACACCAGCCGTCTGGCCGAGGCCGCAGAGCACGAACACCAGCCGTCTGGCCCGATGCCGCAGAGCACCGATCACCAGTCGTCTGGCCGAGGCCGCAGAGCACGAACACCAGCCGTCTGGCCCGAGCCGCAAACCACGAACACCAGCCGTCTGGCCCGAAGCCGCAGAGCACGAACACCAGCCGTCTGGCCGAGGCCGCAGAGCACGAACACCAGCCGTCTGGCCGAGGCCGCAGAGCACGAACACCAGCCGTCTGGCCCGATGCCGCAGAGCACCGATCACCAGCCGTCTGGCCGAGGCCGCAGAGCACGAACACCAGCCGTCTGGCCGACGCCGCAGAGTGCAATAACTTTTACTATTATTTTTTTTTCTTAACTTAGAAATATTTCTAAGGTGAAAGAAGCTGTTTTTGTAACTTGGTTGATATGATATTTAAAAGACAAGTTGCTGTATAAAATAACTCCCAGGTCTTTTACCGTTGAACTAGTGGTTACAAAACATCCGTCTAAATGCAGGTTGAGATGCTGGAGCTTCTGTATACTAGTTTTTGGGCCGATGAGCAAAATCTCCGTCTTATCAGAATTTAGTAGTAGAAAGTTATGGGTCATCCAATCTCTCATTTCCTTAACACACTGAGTTATCCGGGTTAATTATGCTGTATCGCCTGGTTTAGATGAGATATATAGCGGGGTATCATCAGCATAACAATGGAAGCTAATTCCATGCCTGCTAATAATATTTCCTAACGGAAGCATGTATATTGTGAAGAGCAGAGGTCCTAGAACTGAACCTTGCGGCACGCCATAATTTACTTGCATTAGCCTGGATAGCTCTCCATTTAAATCTATGAAATGGTAACGATCAGACAGGTAGGATTTAAACCAGCTTAATGCCTGTCCCTGAATGCCGATGTAATTCTGTAGGCCAGGGGTGGCCAACCCGCGGCTTGCGAGCCGCATGCGGCTCTTTAACTGGTTTCATGCGGCTCTTATGTTCCTTTCGAAGTTTGTGTGTTTGATTTTTAATGTGCGTGTTCGCTATGCTTACGTTCAATACGGTATTTTTAAGACTTAAATGAGCTTGCCCCTACTGGGAAACTTTGCGGTATATCAGACCTTGGCATGAGGCCAATCATAAATTACAGGGATGCACCGAGAATTTTTCGGAAATACCTAAATCACTGAAACAACACGGCAGAAACACAATTGTAATGACGCAATAAAAAAGCGCAGCAGCACACGGTTATCTGGATAAGAGCAACATGTCTGCGTGTGCTAAACATGCAATGCTGAAATTTCAAGAGGGGGAGGGGGGGGGGTGTATCTGCAAAGAGTTTCTCCAAGTCGGGTTTAATTTATCACCTGAAATCCAAACATCCCGATTGCATTCTAAATATGAGAAGAACGCGGCGCAGAAAAGTAAAGTCAATCCGAGCATGCGCACTCCGTCTGTAGAGGACGCTTTTGAAAAGGCAGGAAAGTTTTCCAGTGATGTGCAGAGGCAAAAGGCATAACACGAAAAATTATGGATTTTATTGCCATTTGAATTTAATTTTCATTTCGGTGCATCCCTAAAATATTATCGTTGGTGTGGCCCTCTGACACAATTCAGGTTTCTCATGTGGCCCCTTGTAAAAATTAATCCCCCCCCCCGTGGTATATTCATCTCACGCACATGCGCATTTGACGAAAATACCGTATTACACTCAAGCGAAGTGAACACGCACATAAAAAACCCACAAAGTCTGTGTTTTCTACCCTGAAACATGTGAAATCAAAGCATCGATCTGTTCTGACTGACACATGTGTGAAAGAATTGCTTCGAGTGGCAACAACGGAATACGAGGCAGATTTGAAGGGGATTGTTCAAGGCAAGGATGCCAAAAGTCCCACTAAGTAACATGCAGAGTAAAAGAAAAACGCTATTGTAAATTATTATATTTTTGTTTGTAGACTTGGTTAAACAGAGTTTGTGTGTAAGACAGTGCAGTGTTCATTGTTGAAAATGACTGTCCTGTGGTCTTAGAACTGTAGGAGTCAATTTCTGTCATTATGTTGGTGTGTGACATTTACAATAAATCTGTTTTTTAGGTGAGATTGTGTCAGGAGATGCTGTCAGAGGTTGGACCGCCACAGTTGTTTTTCTAATGTTATCTATTTTTTCAGTGAAGAAAATCATAAAGTCCTCACTACTAAACTGTGATGGAACACAATTTTCAGAGCCCTGATTTGTAGTTAGTTTAGCTACTGTACTGAAAAGGAACCTGGGATTGTTTTTGGCATTTTCTATGAGTTTGCTCAGGTGTTCAGCTCTAGCAGCTTTTAGCGCCTGTCTGTAGCTGAGCATACTGTCTTTATACACAATTCTAAATACCTCCAATTTAGTTTTCCTCCATTTTCTCTCCAGATTACGTGCTGTTCTCTTGAGGGCATGCGTATGACTATTATACCAAGGTGCAGGTGCTTGTTCTCTAACCTTTTTTAACCGGATGGGGGCAACGGTGTCTAATGTGCTAGTGAGGATAAGGTCTATGTTGTTAGTTATTTCATCAAGATTATTAGCAGTTATGGGTTTAGTGAGAAACTGAGATAAATCAGGCAGGTTATTTATGAATCTGTCCTTAGTGGTCTGAACAATAGTCCTACCAGGTCGATAACGTGGTGCAAAACGGCTAATCTGCTCTACCGGTAGTGTGTACAGTATGAGGTAATGGTCTGTGATGTCATCACTCTGAGGTAAAATATCTATATCAGTGACGTCTGCTCCGTGGGATATTATTAAGTCTAGTGTGTGGTTAAAGCGATGAGTTGGTCTGGTTGTGTTTAACCCCAAAAGAGTTTAATAAATCAACAAATGATAATCCTAGAGCATCGTTTACATCATCTACATGAATATTAAAATCTCCTACAAGCAGCACTTTATCAAAATTGATCAAGAGGTCTAAAAGATAAGACCTGCTTTAATCCAGGTCTCAGTGAGACAGAGTGTATCGAGATTATTATCCGTGATCATTTCATTTATAATCAGCGCTTTGGGTGCAAGTGATCTAATGTTTAAAAGACCAAACTTTAGAACTTCGTGGTGATTGTTTATCTGGCATTTTTCAGTTTTAACTTCAATGAGATTATTTCTGGATCTTGTGTATTTACTTCTTGGTTTTGCTACACGAGGAATAGATACGGTTTCTATAAACTGGTCTGTGTGTGAACTTGTAAGTATTTGGTCTGTTGTATGCGTGTTCTCATTGTCGTAAATTTCCTGATGTCTTACCAGTCAGATGGTGTGAAGGATCCTAGAGATGTTATCTGATAGCACTGCTGCTCCAACTCTGCTGGGGTGCAGGCCATCAGGGCGGAAGAACCTCGGACGCTCCCAGAAACAGTTCCAGTTATTAACAAAGAGAAGTTTATGTTCTCGACACCATGACTGTAACCATTCATTTAGAGCTAAAAGTCTACTAAACTTCTCAGCCCCTCGCTGGTAATTGGGAAGGGGTCCTGACACTATGATCCTCGTTGTGGGTGATGTGCTGCGTACCGTCTCCACCAGGATCCTGAAGTCCCTCTTTAAGATCTCCATTTGCCTCAGCCTGGTGTCGTTCGCTCCAGCATGGAGAACAACCGCTCCGAAGTTCTCGTTCGAGAACACAAGCACCGGGAAAACAGCGAGTGTGCACCTTACCTTCAGCTCCGGTAGCGCGGACATGCCGGACGATGGAATCTCGGTCGAGATCTTGAAGGCCCGTAGTGGTGGCGGGGGAGACGTCCTCGACCGGGACTTGGCTTGTCTCTTCCGCCGCTGCCGCATCCAGGGTCCGTGTTGCACCAGTGCCGGAGTTGTAGGTGCGCTGGGCCTGGGCAGAGAAACACGTGGAGTTGAGGTGCTGGGAGCATTAGGTTCAACTCGGGAATTTACCTGGGACGAGTGCGCGTCCGCCCGGGATGTTTCCAGCACCGCTTTCCGCTCTTGCAGCCGGGCATGCTTTGCATGCAGCTTGCGAATCTGTTTTTCCAAAGCCTCCATCTCCAACTCCACCATTTGCAACTCGAACGAGTCCTCACCTGTGCTCAAAGGCAGACACACAGCCGGCATAGTGCTCATAATCACGAACAGAGTTAAGATACACAGATATGATAGAGTGAGAGGCAATGAATATAGTAAGTGCTAGTGATAGTCGAGTTAACTGACTACAGGCACAAGTCAGGAAGACAAAAAACAATTTAGGATTATTAAAAGAGAAAAAACAAACAAACAAACAAATACAAACACGGAACTCGCGGCAAAACATGTCAAGCACAGGAAGCTACGTCACCGGAAGTGATGAGGGTAGTATCACCAGCCGTCTGGCCCGACCCCGCAGAGCGCCGATCACCAGCCGTCTGGCCGAGGCCGCAGAGCACGAACACCAGCCGTCTGGCCGAGGCCGCAGAGCACGAACACCAGCCGTCTGGCCCGATGCCGCAGAGCACAAACACCAGCCATCTGGCCGAGGCCGCAGAGCACGAACACCAGCCGTCTGGCCGAGGCCGCAGAGCACGAACACCAGCCGTCTGGCCCGATGCCGCAGAGCACAAACACCAGCCATCTGCCCGACGCCGCAGAGCACCGATCACCAGCCGTCTGGCCGAGGCCGCAGAGCACGAACACCAGCCGTCTGGCCCGACGCCGCAGAGCACCGATCACCAGCCGTCTGGCCGAGGCCGCAGAGCACGAACACCAGCCGTCTGGCCGACGCCGCAGAGTGCAATAACTTTTACTATTTTTATTTATTTTGTTCTTTTATTTTAATTTTACTTAAAAAATGTGCAACTGGAAGCTTCTGTTACCAAAACAAATTCCTTAAAGTGCAAAC